>LKNJ01003713.1:0-25051 GCA_002120245.1 Maccullochella peelii | reverse complement strand
TATATATATATATATGATTTCTATAGCTGATACACTCCCACAGTATCATGGAACCAGAAGTCCACACAGGCAGTGAGGCGGCTAATGGAAGCAGTGTGGATTATTCATGTTGGACTTAGTGTCTCATTACAGTGTCCTGTTGCACACACACACACACACACACACACACACACACACACATTCATCCTACTGCATATGATCATATGCCAGTTATAAATGTGTGTATGTACGCACATAGAGACCCAAACCCACTGCTTCAAACTAAAAGCCACTGATTCTTCTTCTTCTTCCTGTATAATGTGTGTGATTTGATTAATTGATTGAGTACTTGTTTCCCGGGGAGTGTGTGCGCGCTGTGTATCTGTGTGTGAATCACTGTATTTGTATGGGTGTCCCTGTGTGTGTGTGTGTGTGTGTGTGTGCGTGTGTGTGTGTGTGTGAGAGTGTGTGCATCTATGAGAAGAGGAGGAAGTTAGCATATGAAGGCTATGGAAAGTGTTTGTGTGTGTCTGCATCACAAATGGGCTCTAAACTCTATTTCTGTAGCAGTATTAGTGTCTTACCATGTTTTCGTGTGTGTGTGTGTGTGTGTGTGTGTGTGTGTGTGTGTGTGTGTGTGTGTGTGTTCAGGCTGGGACTGATGGGGAGAGCATTGGAAACTGTCCCTTCTCTCAGCGCCTCTTTATGATCCTCTGGCTGAAAGGTGTAGTCTTCAATGTCACCACTGTTGACCTCAAGAGGTAATAATAATAATATCATATTAAAAAAATATTATGTATATATTATTATGGTAAAACACTATGAATGACTGGTTGACCATCTTTTCAACCTAAACCCAATGAATATGCTATTATTGCTATTATTTCAAATTAGATGGTGCTAACTCTACAAAGATACTAATGTTAAAGCTGCTATAATCAATATTTTTGTATTAACAACAACAATTAAATGACCACATGTATGTGAAACTTGTCCAACTTTACGTTTACGACAGGATATCTTAAAAACCTAACGACCAAATTCCCCTCTGCCTCAACAGCACTTTGAGCCTAATGCTAACACAGCTTGCTAGGACTTGCTGAAATGCTAAATGTTAGATGCTAACTGACAAGCGTAACATGCAAAATTAACTTTCAAGAAAGAAAAAGAAAAGAAGTGCAGTGAAATGTTTCAAGAAATGTGGTTTTCTTGGCTCAGTATGTTTGTTATCTTTGCATGGGGGCAAAAGAAAACAAAGCTCCTGTCACCATTGTAAGCATATGTAGTTGTTCCTATTGTTTGTGTTTACACAACATCCCATAATTTGCTGTTTGAGCAGCTAACAGGTAGCTTAAGAGCGGCATTCAGATGTGCATTTAATTATGCTCTGGCTCCAAGTCCTGCTTTGAGAAATACATGAAGGTAATGGACAAATCCTCAAAGGGTCACATTTAAAAACGACTTCACTTAAAAGACTAATTATTATTGGGACATGAGGCCCAAGGTAGTCAGCGTTAACAGCCCCCATGGCTGCCACGAAGTAACTTGATTGTAGCAGCTTTAACAAAGGAAACTGTAATATTATCACTGATATTGAGATAGTATACCCTTACAGTTTTATAATAGAGGTTGTAAAATGATTCCCCTCTGATTAGGAAACCGGCTGACCTTCACAACCTGGCCCCGGGGACACACCCGCCCTTCCTCACCTTCCAGGGGGAGGTTCTCACCGACGTCAACAAAATTGAGGAGTACCTGGAGGAGAAGCTGGCTCCACCGAAGTAGGCGTGAAACACAGAAACACACTCAGGAACAAGAAATAGGGCGAGCAACATCCTAACGCCATGCTCCTGTTTTTCTAAGGTATCCCAAACTTGCAGCAAGCAACCGTGAATCCAACACAGCAGGAAATGACATATTCGCCAAGTTCTCCGCTTACGTCAAAAACACAAGACCAGATAAAAATCGAGGTAAGCACACTGTACGCAAAAACTATATGCCCAGTAAACATATACCGTATATCCATTATAATCCACAGTTTTATCACCTTTATGGGCTGGATATGTGTTTTATGTGCATGTTTCAGCATTAGAGAAGAGTCTAGACAAGACCCTGGCTAAGCTGGATAAGTATCTGCTGAGTCCGCTGCCTGACGAGGTTCAGGCAGGACGCCACAGTGGCGTGGGAGAATCCAACCGCAAGTACCTGGACGGAGACGAGCTGACGCTGGCTGACTGCAACCTCCTGCCCAAACTTCATGTTGTCAAGGTAACCTCCTTTGGTTTGGTTTGGTTCATTTTGATCTTATGAATGTTGGTCTAACAACAACTTGTTTTTTGCCAGGTGGTTACAAAGAAATACAGAAACTATGACATCCCGTCTGAGTTCAGAGGAGTGTGGCGTTACCTTGGCAACGCCTACAGCCGAGATGAGTTCACCAACACGTGCGCAGCCGATGTGGAAATCGAGCTAGCCTATAAGGACGTAGCTAAGAGGCTTGGAAAATGAATGCATCACAACCACAGTCACTTTTGTACCTTTCTCTCTTTGTGAAAAAATCTACTAAATCATACTTATATATATATATATATATATATATATACACTCCTTACAAAGGGTGAGTAATTTTTTTATGTGTTTTAAATGTAGCACAGTGGTATGGTGTCTCAAATAAGAGATTAACTACTTCTAAAAATGATTCATAATTTTTAAAAGGTGCTGCGTAGCATCTCCAGTCTGATGCCTCTGTAATAATATTGACTGTAAAGAAATGGAAGAGGCTGAAAATTGTTTGGTACTGATGATATATCTCCCAAAAAAAAAAGAGGTGATTTTTATTTATTGAGGAGAATAAAAAACTAAAATTTGCAAATGGCCGTTAGCTAAACCCCTCCCCCCCAAACTGCGATTGTCAAATCATAACTTCATCATGCAGCATTCGCCTCCGTCTTTTTGCATTATGTTGTGTATGTAGCCATCATTAAGACCCCTTTTTACAAGATTCAGTTTTTAAATAGAGGCTGGAAACGTTTAAAAAGTCAGCCAGAGACGGAGCTAATGTTAGCTGAGTAAGATATCTGCCGACTTTCAGTCACTATCGTCATTTCAGCCTCTGACAAAACCTGCCGCTGTTACCATTTTAAACTTCGTATTATGTGCTGTGCGAGAATGGAAAGCTTGACAAGCCTAGCAACAGTAACTAAGGGGGGCGGAGCTTAATAAATGGTCAATTGAAAATGTCAAAACTTCAAGAGAAATAACAACATTTCGTTAGTGACAGCAGATCCCCAGTCAGCCAATGATGGAGGTTGTTGGGAGCTCTACTGAAGTATTACCCCTTTCTGTTCGCACTTAATCTGCTAATTAAGAATTTCTTTTACATACATGATGGGAATAATGGGATGCATAAAGCAGTTGTTGTATTATTACATTTTGGGGGTCAAATTAATAATCAAAAAAGTGTTTTGTGAATGTGTTTCAGCCAAAGTAATTTGTCTTTTATTGGGGCAGCGTGAAACTCTGTGAGACTTTTGGGGTTTATTCATCTGCTTGAACTGTTTCATGATGAGAGATTTTCTTTGGAGATTACTAATCTCTTTTAAAATATAGTTTTTCCTTACTTTTACAGTGTCACACCACAGCTTATGTCTTATACTATCACAGTCTCACAGTGTATTTCAGATTAAAACTATGTTTTCAGTTTGATAAATCAGCCTATAAAGAAAAGAGAAATAAATAAACCAAGTTTACCCCAGCTGTTAAAGCTAGTAAATGTAATTTTACTAGTCATTAGTGCCTTAATGGGAATCAAGCTCTCCTCTGCCTTCAGCTCTTTATGTCTATATATGTTTGAATATAATATGAATGTGAATAATTGATGCCCCATGGAACCTAATATTTCTGTAAATGATTGTAGCTCAACTATATTCACATTCTTTCCGATGATTAGAACCATGAACCCGCTGTGTATATGTCGCTTATTTGAATAATAAATCTATTTTCTCAGAGACTGAGCTTGAGAGTTGTGGTTTCTTTTCTTATTGATGTATAAATAATACGATATGCCCGTATACAAGAGAATGGGTACTGACTGTGTCTCTCCCAGCAAATCAAGTTGTTACTGTGTCGCATTGTGCACATGATCCTAGAAAAACAGCAGCTTTGTACCAATTTTGTTTATGGAAATACATGCAAAGTCATCTTAGGCGTGTCATCATGTCTAGGAAATCCACCTTTCTTACCGATTGGAAACAGGTTCATGCTGAGGCCACATATGTTTAGCAATTTAAAACATGTATCCTGCTACCTGATCACTAGTCCTTCATGATCAACCTTAAGGTGAACAATGCATTTCCCTGAAGGCGCTGCTGTGTAGTGTACACTTTATTGTATTTCTACCTCACATTTATCTATTTTTATGTTCTGAATACTGGTTTAAATATCAGTACCCTAATTTTAGATCTAATTACAAGCTGAGTCAGAAAATGCACAGCATGCACAACAGGAGAGCAGTCACTGCGAGACAAAAATGTCCCTAAATTATTGAGAAATGCTTTACTTTTTAGCACTTTTAACAACTGCAAAAACCTAATTTATCTTCCAGAATGATTCAGTAGTTGAATTTCAGCATGTCCACATAAAAATACAAGGTTTTGCTGTGAGGTCTAAGGAGCCTGTAGCCAGCAGATGGCAGTAAACACAAAGCTTTTATTAGTCTGTGAAAGCATCGCCATATAGTTAGGGATCGTCCTGTTTTATGTCTCCTCTTTCTGTTTAACTACCATGATGTGGCAATACGGCCCACATTTATATCCAGCATACAGGCCTGGTAGTAATCAAAGATTAAAGCAAGCTTCAGATAAGTAAACAAGTAAAGTAATGCAAGCTGTGGCATTTAATAATTAATTAATTATTCATTATACTGTTACTTTTTGCTTTCCAATTCACTCGTTTTCCTGAGAGTATTTTATTTTAATAATACAGAACTGATTTTCATCCTTTATTGACTTTTTGTAGTAGATTAGTGTTTATAATTTTATTTTAATTTTATTTCATGTATGCCACACTGTAAATACTACAAGTCCTGTATTGAAAATGCTACTTAATTAAAAGTATTATTAGAAAAATGTATTTAACGTATCAAAATGAAAAGTACCTAACGCAGAAAATTAGCTATTACATTATAGCTAATTTATATTACATTAATACATTAATAATTATTACATTAGTGCTATTACATTAGATTATTAATGTATTTTATTGTGTAGCTGCCTGGTCAAGGTGGTATTGTATATATAATTAGGTTGTTTAATCAATTACAATACATCACATTTTATAAGCTCATTATACGCTTTGATATGGTAAATCTTTAATAATAATAATAAGTAAAGCTGTCGATTAAATATAGTGGGTTAACTTAAAACGCACAATGTGTATCATAGTGGTGTAGAAGTATAAAGTGGCACAAAATGGAAATACTACACGCACACGGTCCCTAAACTGTACGTTTTCCGCCGGGGTGTTAACACGCACACGGTCCCTAAACTGTACGTTGTCCCTAAACTGTACGTTTTCTTCCTGGGTGTAAACACGCACACGGTCCCTAAACTGTACGTTTTCCGCCGGGGTGTTAACACGCACACTGTCCCTAAACTGTACGTTTTCCGCCGGGGTGTTAACACGCACACGGTCCCTAAACTGCCATTGGCTTTCTGCAAGTGGGCAGAGCAAAAGGCTTGTGGGCAGAGCAAAGCGTCTCGTGCGCTGAGGCTGGAATCTTATCTTCCCAGTCTGCTCAACGCAACGACGTCTCCGCTCACTCTCTCCCTGGATTTTGACTCTTATTACCGCCGTTTAACATCACCGTGGGCTACCGAGAGAAACGTTAAAAAAAAAAAGGTAAGCCCCGTTCTTGCTCCGGAGAGCCGTTTATCTGCTCCATTGTTCGGGGGAATAATGCTGGAAGAAGAGGCGCAGTGTTTTCGCTGTGCGCGCTGCGGGAGTGGGGGGCGACTTGTCATTGCGGCGGTGCGTGTTTTGTTGTGAAATGTGCGGGGTGGTCGACCGAGGCAGCTAGCCGTCTCACACCTCAAAACAAAGCTAATGTAGCCAGGAAATGTGTGTGGTAGCTCGCATGCAAGTCGGTTAGCCATGTTAAAGCGAACCGGGTTGTGTTAGTAGAGCTAACGTCAACGCTAGCAACAATCTCAACGGTTATCGCCGCAGCGGGGTCCCGGTGTTACTACACGGCAGGGTTAGCTAGTTTATAACACAAGTGATAGTAACGCAGTGTGATAACGCAGACATTAACAGGCACAGCCACAGGGTGTTTCTGACATTGTATTAGGAACAGGTTGTTTAAGAATAACGTTACACTCAGCGTCTCTTGGTTAAGGTGCCTAATTAGCGGTGCTTCGTTAAGCCAGTGGTTCCCAACCTTATGTGTCAGACGTACCCCCACAGCCCTGTCAGGTGGGCCTAAGTACCCCTTTATCATACCCCCTTTGATTGAAGGAATGGCTTTATGGTATCGTTCAAAGGTATTTTCTTTAGTAGTTTTGGCCAAGTTTGCATTTGTACTACTGCCATTTACAGTGTATTTACCTTGAGCTTTCCAACCACTCTGCTTGCAGTCTTACAAACTTAATTTGGCTTGGTGGAAAACTGAGGCATGTCTTGTGCAGCAGTCAGACTACCATAGCTGATAAGTTATTGACACAAATATGTGGATAGATATTATCAAATTATGTAACTGCAGAAGTGCCTCTGTTTGGGAATCACAGCTTTAAGCTATATTGTCTGTAATTCACCAGAAGTGCTCTTAGCTATTTGAAGTGGTTATTATTACCCCACTATGTGTACAGTATTCACCAAGGAGAAAGCAGGTAACATTTACAGCTGCACTCATCCCTCTTGTGTCAACTTCCTTGTATTTTAGAGCAGTTTTAAGAGAGACACTGAGGTAAAACAGTAGCCAGGTATTTCACATTGTTATACACACGCTAGGGAGACATGTTTGCTCTGTTTTTTGTTTTTTCAGCCTCCAGAGAAGATAATGCGTTTTGTTGACAGAGCCTGTTGAAGTTAATCATGTTAATTCATGCCCTTAAGGTCCACAGTGTATTTTTGGTAAATGCAAAGCTGGAAAAATGTCCGGACCTGTATTTCTGGCTAGCATTATCACCTTTTTTTTAAATGAGCCTAAAGGTTGAAAATGACAGTAAAAGCCAGGGGGATCATTGTTTCTTATGTGATTAATTATGGTATAGATTATTCATGTGCTTTGTGTTTTCTGCTCTGGTGTGTAATAGGCCACTCTTAGCTCATCAGTGCAGTCCAGTAATTTTCAGTCTGCACCATGGGTAGTCCCATGTAATCAGGTTATGACATGCTGATTAGATTATATGAGATGTATCGTGTGTCATTATCATGCAGGCTGCAAATGTGATTGTGTGTACTTTCAACAATGACGTTGTCAAAGCGTCTTTTAAGGGTGCTTGTGATACGGTTTTGGTCAGTGATGAGCAACAAAGACTTCAGGATAAATTTCCCTACTGGGACAGTAAAGCAATCTTATCTTATTCACTGTGACCCAGCAAAAACGTCCCTCCTCCCTGCTTGTGATCCTCGGCTGTGGGCTGAGAGCTAATGCTGAGTGTAGTGACCATCCCGAGGTGAGCCACCAACTGCCCCTGGCTTTATAAAGAGCTCTTTCAGCCACCTTTTTGCGCGAGCCCTTGGGATTATAAATCCTGAGGAAAAGGAGCTTTGCTTCGGTGGCATGCTTCTTTGGCAAGAAATCGTTGGAGGGTGTGTGTGTGTGAGGGGGGCTGTGATGGTGGGCTTGGGTGGACAGCCAGCAGAGGCAGTGGAGGGATGAGGAAGGAGGGATTGAAGATGGAGGGATCGGGGAGAACTGGGCTGTGGTGATGGATGCCATGCAGGGAAGTGGAACCTTTCTGTGATTAAAGGGCCCCTGTTCTCTCAGCACAAACACATTCACACATACACCTGTCCCGTCTTCTCTTAGTTGAGGTCAGACTGAGGTATAAAACTCTGCTTTTTGGAAGAAGATTGTGCCATGTTCGTTGCACTTTAGCCAGAAACCCCACTCCACCTCTCTGGAGAGCCTCTTTCCCATCATGCAACACGCTTCTTTACAGTCAGTCTACTGTTTGGAGCTCCAAAGCACTCATGTATTTGTGCTGCAGCTGTAGAGAAATGTTCATTGGTAGGGCAAGTCACAAAACCTACGGTAAATCCTCCTGAAAAGTTTTTACATCCAGGACAGTGACTGAAAAACTCAAGAGGTAGTAAAAGGACGATTAGGGATTTTCAAAACTGTAACCTCAGACATAAATCACGTCCTCAATTACATGCCTTGTTTTTGTCTCAGAGACTGTGAACGGCTGTTATAAAAACATCACCACATTACATTATCATTAGTGTGGCAGACATTTAAATTAGTACTACTGTTGTCTACTTAGTGACATCTGTCAGTCACTTGTCAAACTTGGAATACTGCAATAATAAAAACTGAAACCTCAGCCTGGCCCAAAGAAACTGGAAATACCAGCACACCAACATGAAGTACTGTCACTGTCAGTAATAAGTCATATTGATTTGTGTTTGACAACTATTTTGTTAGGACTGCGTGCTCACAGATTGTGTTGTGCTGATTTAAGACTTCCTTCCTTTTTTATGTTTGCAATGTGGCCGGAAAGCTTTAATTCATAAATTTACATCTACTTCCACACAAAGAAGAAGCAAATGTGCCGGGCTGGCCTTTGTGTTGTTATATTTTACGCCACAAGGATAGAAAGTGAGGATGTTTTGCCACTCGTGACTTATTTTTATAGGCTTTTAGAGGATTTGGATTGCATTAAGAGTGAAGACCAGACTTCGGATTAGTTTTACGTTGGGGAAAGTGTTGCGAGTTAGACATGTATTGTGGGGGGGTTTTTGGATTTGATGTAGTCCGTGACGGCCCACACAAGCATGGTGATATAAGTGTGTGTATGTTTACATACATCTCATTGCACAACAGTTCATTGCCCTGAAATGCTGCACTTAATTCAAAGAATAGTTGTGTTAGCTGACTTCACTTTGCTATTTAATGTTGCTGTAAGAGTATGATGCATGTATATATGATGTGTGCACGTATATTTTTTTGTGTTCTTCTACATATTGCAGTTGAAGCCAGCTTTGTGTTGTCATAACAACAGAGCTTGTATGCGGTGGTGACAGGAAAAAGGAAGTGCCACGTCTACTCTGAGCCCCTCATCTGCAATTCCTACCCACACTTGTCCCCGGGCTTGTTTTTCGACATGCAGGTCATGTTCAGGGTGGTCTTGTCCTCTCCTTCTCATCTCATGGCGTGTTGTGGCAGGTTAAACCCGTCAATGCTAGTCTGTGTAGTGATCCCATAGCAGTGTTTTCTTTTGGCTTTGTAGATGACTAGTGTTTTTTAAACAGGCATGTCTTTTACAAAGCCCTTAAGGACAAAAGAAACCAGTCTATCACTAGTTTTACGATATGCAAAGAGCGAGTGTTTATGTATTTTTAGCGAGTGCAGTCTAAACCTCAGGGTCCAAAATCCACTGTAAAGAGCAGTACGTCTTAAGTCAGAATTGCAATTCCTGAGTATTGTTCATCAGTGTTTCCCAGAAATGAGAACTTCCCTTTTGTGCAAATGTGATGAGCCATCTCTTAACAAACGGTCCTGTCTGTTCCTTTGTATTTTGGCTCAACGGTGTATTTTGGCTTAGCGGTGTGTAACTGAGGAAATCAAAGTTTACTACACTGTCTATCTGCAGATTCTGCTCAGTACAAACAAGGACTGCATGTCCACAAAAGCAAGTGTGAGAATCAGTGAAACGGCAGTTTTCGTGGGCACTCACCAGGGACTGTCCTGTTCCTGAACGCCCCCCACTGTGGTCAAAATTGATTGGATTTAGGCTTCCAGGGAGGAGCTGGACTTCTTCTTTATGGAGGTCAAGGTTGTCAGGTGCTGGGCTTTAAACTCCGGGGTTCACAGTGTGTTACGGAGTGTGTTACCTGTAAGAAGAATCTCACGTTGCATTATAGGATTCTGTGATGAATATAATTTCCTTTTTTATCTGTGTTTATGACATTAAAATCCTCCATGAAAGCAAACGCAGAGAGCTTCAGTCCTGTCTGGCAGTATGTTTCAGGGACATAAAAAGGTTTCCAGTCAGAATCCAGTCAGATTAATGGATTTGTGTAGTCCCATATGCATCAACAAGAGACACAGTACACCAGTGTTACACCAGTGGTCCCTTAAGGACAGGCCAATGGTGCCACAAGATTTGTTTCCCATTTAGTCACTGTAGATTTAGGCTACGGTACATTTTGAATAATATTTCACTACAGTGAAACCAGGAGACGTTTATATTTACATTACATGTACTTAAATTTTTATATTATGCTTTCTAAAGTGTCGAAATGGAAGAAATGAGCAATTATATTGTTCATTAAGATAAGAATATTGGTGGGTGCTGAAATCTAGTAGCGTCTTTGCAGCACGTTGACGTGTACTGCAGGTATTCCCACAGAAACAAACCTTGCTGGAACCAAAGGAAGTGTTGACTGCGTGAAAAAAATAGACTTCAGCGTCCGCTTATGAGCACATTATTTATGTTTTAGACCTTGATAGGTCACACTAGCAAGAGGAGGAGACGTGCTGTGACAACATTTGATTTGAATGCTCGACAGAAGGACAGGTTTCGTCAGCTGACCAAGCAGCATGTGTTTATTTTGAGATTACATTGTTTTTCTTATGTCTCGTGTACATGGTAATGAGGATTTTACTTCTTATAGTGGTGTGTCACTCCGGTGCATCACCTTATTCCTTCCTTATCATGTGACTTACTGGAAGCTTGACCCACCTACACAAAGGATATATACATTTTCATGGCACCCCTCACTATCAGATTTATGTTTATTCATGAAGGAGTATGAAAGTTTATCTTGTCTGTTCCATGTCAACATTTATATGACCAAATCTTGAAATTAGTTGCCTTGAAGAACAGTTTGAGCCCATCAGTGACTCAATAAAGAACACATTAACATTGATCTGGGAGCCTCTCACACTTTAGATTAACTTGCTTCTTGAATTTAGCTGCAGGGAAAGCCGGTCTCCAACCATGCCGGCGTCAGCTCTTGATATCTGGTTACGAGCTGGATTCACACCAGTAAGGTGGTGAAGCTGACAGCGGGGCCTGTTTCTCTAAAGGGCCTAATGAATAATTAAGAGGCGGGGCTTATGTGAAGAAGGCCATTAAGATGCAGAGTCACATCGGTCTCCATGGTAGCAGGGCCATATTATCAAGATCATGTCTCCTTTGGCCGGGCGGCAGGCGAACTAGCACAGTCTTAGTCTGGGAGAGCATGGATGCTGACTGGAATGAGGAATCTCACTTTCCTGGAGGAGGTTTAAAATAATATTACTTTATAATACTTAATACGAAACCGGAGTCTCTGAGCATCAGTAAGAGAAAAGGGTGGGCCAAGTTAGGCATATTTAAAAATTTCTGTACATGTTTATTGGCTTTTGTCTTGGGTGAAGTCTGGTGCAGAGTTTGTAGTACTGAAATGATTAATCTGCAAGAATTCTGATAATCGATGAATCATTGCGGCACTTTATGAGGAAGAATGGCAAAACAATCTTTTGTTCCCATGCTCCTCAAATGTAAATATGTTCTGATCTGTGATTGTAAACTGATTAACTTTGGGGTTTTTGACAAACCAAGACAGTTTAGGGGGCTTTCACACCGAACCTGATTGGTTTGGTTCAAATGCGTTTACACATTTAGTGTGAAAGCTGTCAATCAAACTCTGGCGTGGCCTAAACAACAACAAGCCACCCACCAATCAGGATTTTATGATGGCCAATATGTGATTTGAACATCAATTCTTCTGGCTGTCAACTGCCAAAGAAGCGATCTGTATAAGCAATGTATAATATTATGCAAATCATTTGGTAACCATGGTGACAGTGCAGGGATTTTTCCCTAATCATTCAGGACGTGAAAGGAAGTTAAAACCCAGGTCCTACTCCATCATGTATTTTTGCATTTGGGCACAGGTCCAAACCAAATGAACCTAACTGCAGCAGGTAACGATTATTTCTTGTTATTAATCTGCTAATTCTTTTGCTCAATTAATCAATTAATCGTTTGGTCAATGTGAAAAGGCCCATCATAATATCCTAGAGCCCCAAGAGAAATTCTCACATTTAAAAAAACTGGAACTATCACGTTTGCTTGAAAAATCACTGTATAATCAAATAGTCATCAAAATGACTATTTGATTATCAAAATAGTTTGCTGATAATTTTTCTGTCGATCAGCTAATTGATTTATCGACTAATCGTTGCAGCCCTGAGCTACAGATTTGAAAGTGACCTTAAAGATGTCACCACGGGCTCTGGGAGCTTTACAGACCAACCGATTGATCTAGAGAATAATTGATAATGAGAATAATCGTAAGAGTAAAGCATGGGTCATTGCAAGAGTACAGACTATCAGTGGTTCTTTGGAAAGTGAGGCTGCTGGCTGTCACCACCAGAGAGCTCTGAAGTCACCTGAGTGTGAAAAGTCGAAATCCTTTTTATATTCAGGAGAAAAATGGATCCTTTTTCAGAGTTGATCCATAATTGAGGTCTGCTGCCACATCTAGAGCATATTTCCCTGCATCCTGTGGTTACGCAACGCGCTCTTAGTGTATGTTATTTCAGTTCAGCAGAATGCGCTCTCTTTTAGACCTGGACTAATGCACTGGAATTAATCTAGACCCACGTCAGGCTGCTTCACCTCCATGGAATATCCCCTAAACTACACTTTTAAGGAAGTTATTTTCAGCTCCAGTTGCAGTCGGAGTCTCTACCTCGCTCAGCCATCTGGCCTGGTCTTAACAATTCAGCAAATGATAGAAGAAGGGCAAAGGCTATGTGATGTGATTAGGACTCCGCTGGAAAGATATATTAAAGCCTGAGATGAGTATTTTGACAATGATGCGATATCATTGTTAACTCTAAATCCCTGCGACTTTACCATAAACCAGTTACATCTGCGTACGCGGGAAAAATAAACCAAGTCATTGCTGCAACATAGACAAAACCGTTCATTGTAAATATTCATGTTGGATATTGCCATGGCCCAGAGCAATTTAATAGGTATTTCTATAGCTGAAAACTGGAAAAAGGTTCTAGTTTATTATGTGAATGCTCTGTTTCCATTGAATTAGAAATTGACTCAACGTTGTCTGGATCTATTTTTGTTCCTGGGTAATCCGTGTGTCTGTCTTTCACTTTGCAGAGTCTGTTAAGTTTCTGTATTTTTTTTATATTTGAACTTAATTTAGGTTAATTCCTTTTTCACTATAACATTAATTAGTCTTTTATGTTGATCAGTTGTTCATCCAGATTTCCACTTGATTCTGGTAGTGTAAAGGCTTTCTGCAGTGCTTAAATATATAAAGGTCGTCAGTGCAACAATTAAAACACAAAATAAACTGTTCTCATTAGGAACACAGTGTGAAAACTGTGCGACAGGACCCAGGAAACCTATTAAAACCAAATCTATACTTTCAGAATGGAAATTAGGGCGGCACTTAGAAAATGAGCATGATTTTCTTTTTCCGTCAGTGACAGTAATCGTATCTATCTTTTAAAAATATCTTTCTGTCATTATTTCCTTCCAGAACAAACCCTCTTCTTTTCATCTTCACTGTGGTCAATACTAAACTGAACACCAAATGCAGGAAAACGTCATTTGGTAGCAGATTTGGGAGGACAGTGTTTTCTCCCGGGCTTGAATGATTCAATTGTTTCTGCCTTCAATGCCTCTTAAACCTACAGGGTTTTTGTGTGCGCACAACAATGAAAAAACCTTTCAGCAGGTTGTTATGTTATCATCTCAAGTTGTGAAGGATCATATATTCTGGTTGTCAACACAAAGAGTTTCACTGGCCTATTGCTACTGTGAGCCAGAGGGCTCCCTTCCAAACAAATTAAGATCCTGAATTAGAAACAAGAAGGTAACTGAGGGGAGATACAGTATATGCAATGCTGGGAGGTGTGTGTGTGTGTGTGTGTGTGTGTGTGTGTGTGGCTGCATAACCCGCTTCTCTACAGATTATAGGACACGGCCTGTGATTGGAAAGTTTCCTAACAAAGGAGTGATGTTGCACGCTCAGTTTCAGTCTTAAATAAGATGGATGGACGGAGGAAATCAGGCCAGACAAGAGAGCCAGCTCCGACTGAGATCGTGTGCATTCAGAAACTGAAGCGGTTGAGTCAAATGTTCTGTGTAGGTTTTGGCTCGTGCTTCTTACAGTATGCACCACAGGGTAGTCTGAGCAACATTCCTCTCTGATAAAGCCCAAAGCCGCCCATCCTCGTCGGTGAGTACTTCCAACCCTTTCCTGCTGTCCTCCTCCTCCGAGCAAGCGAGCGAGTCCTGAGCAATGAGAGACATCTGATGTTATCAGTGCTGCAGATTGCACAGCGCTCCTGCCAAGGGCTTGTCTCATGAATTCAGTGCATTTTTTTTCTTTTTTTTTCCCCCACCGAAAGCCTTGTTCTGCACACATCATAAAGCAAATGAAAGAAGGTTAAATGTAAAAATAAGAAGCACAGGAATTTGCATTTTATCTTCCGCTCTGTTCGCCCAGAAAACAAACACGAGCCTTTGTCTTAAATGACTGAACACTCATGGTGTGTCATAACCTGCTGTGAGATTCCAGCCTGGCTGGAAGCTGCTGGCAGCTGTCTCTGACCTATTTATGAAGCTGGTGGATGTAAGGTGAAAAGAGCCTTTTGTGCGGCTGCCTTTTCTTGGGAAGCTGCTGCTGATGGTTTTCTGCCGACAGTCCAGTGCTGATTTAACCACCTTTGCTGCGCCTCGTTCTGAAGACTGACAGCTGAAATCAATAAATACAATGACTAAAATATGGGCAGGTGTAATCATTTTAATGTATTATTGGGTTTCTAGCAGGGTTGCATCTATGGGGGGCAGCTGTGGTCCTGACCTGGTTAGAGTCGCTTTGAGAGAGTATAAGAGAGACGCAGTTCAGAAGCAAGGCTGCTGAAATCCCCTCCCCACACATAGCCTCATTTACAGCCACAGCGTTTGAATGCAGATGAGATGATTGTTGTCACTTAATGCCTAAAGCCAGAGGTTTTTATTTAGCTGTGCATGCCTCGAGGTTGTCAGTTAAGACTTAACAGCTTCACAAGTGCTGCAGAGCTGTCTCTCTTTTTGCGTTACGGGCAAAAGTTTGATGGTTTCGGCCAAAAAGCATATTACAAAGTTTACATTAATTAGCCTGGTGCTGTGGAGTGGAGAACGGCTTGAAATGGGATTTTTGTTTAATATGCATGGCCTTTTAGGAATATTATAGGTATTTATTTACATCCATTTGAATATTCTCTGGTTCCAGATTTGCAGCTTTTCTCTGTTTTATATATTTAAAAGTTTTGGACTATTGGTTGAACAAAACAAGCCATTCTGTCAACATTATTCTGGGCTGTTTTTCACTATTTTCTGACATTTTGTAGACTAAATGATTGACCGGTAAATCAATAATTAAGATATGTTTTAGTTGTAACCCTAGTTTTTGCTGTGAACAACAAATTGAGCTTAACTTGACCTTTTGCCGCCTACAGATTTTCTTTTCCTTTAGTGGGAGTAAATAAGTAATTCTTTGACCTTTCTACATCTCAAACACACCCACCCACACACACACACACACACACACACACACTGTCCAGTCCTTATTTGTCTAGCAGAAAAGCCTGTTGAACATTTGGCAAAAAATGAAAAGGTAGTAACAAAAAAGGCATGTATTTAAAATTCAGTTTGTGTCTCTCGCTTGTCAGCGAAGAAGATAAATTGTAGGCTATCCAAATGTTTGTATTTTCAGTGAACTATAAACCCTCTTGCATAACTTCCATACGGCGCCATCAATCATAACGATCACACTGTCTGGGTGAGACGGGGCTGTTCTGTCTGTGTAACCTCTCTTTGAAGAGTCAGAGAAGCATTAAACTTTAAATTACTTTTGAAGACCTTATCTTGTTTTTAGCCAGTAGTAGCAAGTATTATTCTTGCTTTAAGTCTGTATTGGTTTCACGTCAGACATAATCTACACCACCATACTTCTCCTCCTGAAAGAGAAGCTTTTAGTTGGACGTGGCCCTGTATAATATATGTGTAAGAAACATCTAAATTCATGCTTTATTTTCCCTGCACACTCAGCCTGGCTCACTATACTGTATGCTTCCATTCAACCTCTCCCATCTAGTCACATTAACAGCCTGCATACCGTAGGAGCTTCCACACACAGCAACCTCCAGTTCGGATACAGTGTGCCTCTGTGCTGTGTGGTTTGCTGCAATTATAAACTGGCTGCTCTACTTCAAGTAACTCACGTCTGATACCTCCACCCAGTTACTCATTTTCAGAAACCTAGTCAGATGAACCTTATGATGCCTACCTGCACTTCTGCAGCTGTGATGTTGCACGGTTGCTCTTTATCACCTCTGGTTTTCTGGTCTTCAGCTGTGAAGTTGTTTCTCACCATTTCAAAATCCCTTGGTACCCAAACTCATGATGAAGGAATGACAGAAAATTAACCGTAAAGAAAGCTTGTAAGGTGCATTTTTTACTTGTATACATCTGTTTCTTCAGTTTACTCTGAATTATGGCAAACACTGCGGACTCACTGTCTAATTATCAGTGTTTTTATCGTAATCAGGACTGGGTTGGGAGAGGGGTTTAGCAGACCAACCAGCTAACCACTCATCTCTTTCCTCTGTCATGTCTTTTCTGCAGCAGGATGCAACAGGTCGGACTACGTCCACTGAGATGTTACTGAGCGATGAGGATGGGTCAGAGAAGGAAATCACGCTGGTGAGGCAAACAAGCCATACACCAACCCCCAAAAACCCCAGCAGCGCCAAATCAGACTTGCAGCAGCCCCAACAACTCCCTGTCAGGTCAGCATGGCTACACCATTCCTGTGGAAGCTGTCTTCCCAGAAGCTGGGCTTCTTCCTGGTCAGCTTTGGGTTCATCTGGGGCATGATGCTGCTGCATTTCACCATCCAGCAGCGGGCCAGCCACGAGAACAGCGCTGTGCTCAGGCAGCAGATCCTGGACCTCAGCAAGCGCTACATCAAGGCCCTGGCTGAGGAGAACCAAAGTGTCATGGATGGGCCCTATGTGGGTACCATGACCGCTTACGGTGAGTAGCCAGCTCTCTAACTGTCTCTCAAACTGTGAGGCGCGTCTCCCCAAGGGGGTGAGGTAAAGATACTGCTAGTTATTGTAGTCTGGCCCGTTGATCTGTTCTCACTCATCAACATGGTGAACAGTTGGGCTGTGACACACAGCTCACAGAGCCAATGAAGGTTCTTTAAAACCCTTAGTGTCCGATTGATGCAATTTGTGTTTAACTCGGCCAAATCTGAACACACAGACATGAGTATCAAAGTAATCCAGTGGCAGTCTGTAAATACATCGCTACACTGCAAACACCAACTGCTAATAGCTAATTCAACATACCGTAGCCCTTTTTTTAAGCCCTTAACTCTTATAGGCTTAAAAAACAGGACATAAGTTGCTGCCTACAGCTATATAACTAAGTCCAAAGCAACATTATACCTCCTGTTTACATCCTATAGTCGTATACTTTGAGGCCATGCAGCAGAACCAGTCTTCTCCTTCATTTCTCAGTGACTGACTGGAAATATTTTCATTGTTTCTTCACACAGGGTTTTTCCAGCCAGACCGAGGTCTGTGACCTGCTTTCTCTCCCCTTCTTATTTTACGTGTCTTTTGCTTCTTTGTGCACATTGAAGCCAAAAGTGTCACCTGTCACTAAACAGCAGGTGGGAAAGCCCATTAATAGGCCTGACGTTACAAGAGAATAGTAAGAAGTAACATATCTGGAAGGAGCTATTAGCTTAGCAAAATGAATGTATTAATTGATGTTGCATGAGCCACAACTTCTTTCATTCTCATAAGATCACTACCAGGCAATAAAACAACAAAAGAGGTAGCCCTTAACAGAGTTATGATGCTTTTCCCTCTTGTTTTACATCTTCTTTAAATTGGTTCAAATGGTTCCACTTGTCTACCTCTTGAGCAGGCACAACATTGCCTAATATGCAAGAAAACCTGTCTGGGAGGTCAAACGCTGATACAGCTGCATCTGAGCATTACACTGTAATAGCACAGGTCCAGAAGAGCCATCAATAAGGTATTCATGCCATTAATAGACCTGTATGCCTCGATGGGAGGCTTCATTAGAAACCTGAGATTGGAATTGATTGTTCTCTAATGCCCAGAGAAACAACAGGATACAGTAAAGCTCCAAGAGATTAAATCAGCTCCCAAGAGAATGTAAAGAAGAAGCAGGTGCAACTTAGCTTTTTAAGCTTCAGATTACAGGTCTCTCTCTTTTTCTTGTGGAAAATGCCAAACCACTATGTAAAGTACCATCATACGCACTTTCCATTTACCTCAAACCTCAACATCTGGCAGTGTGAGCTGGTATTACTAACTCAAGATGAAGAATAGATGAGGTTAGTTTGTGCAGCTAGAATTCCCCACACATTTCTTTCTTTCTTTTTCTCCAAGAAGAGAGAAGCTATGTTACGTAGGAGTTCATGAATCATTAATCACAGGATTCATTTGGGGTAAATGTGATCCAAGCCCAGGCCATAGATTTTTCCTGTAACATCATCTGGAGTTTGGGAGGGAACGGTGTCCTGTCCAGTTTGTTTTGTTCCCTTATATGATGGATTGATTTTCACGGT
Organism: Maccullochella peelii; assembly: GCA_002120245.1. Taxonomy (NCBI): domain Eukaryota; kingdom Metazoa; phylum Chordata; class Actinopteri; order Centrarchiformes; family Percichthyidae; genus Maccullochella; species Maccullochella peelii. The sequence continues at coordinate 6,229 of LKNJ01003713.1, read as the reverse complement.
GCTGTCGGGAGCCGCAGCACAGTCTGCTGACCTCGGTCCAGTATCGCATCAAAATCCATTTCATGTCCTTGATTAGATAGGGAGGCAGCAGGATGCTTTGTGCTTCCTGTGTTCACTCACTTGGTCAATGATTTGCCCTGATACGATTTGTAATGAGTTTAAGGGGAAAACACTGTTTCCTCCTTTGCTTCCTGTAAATGACTCATAAAATCTTAATGCATTTGAATTAAATATTGTGTCTCCTGAAAGGAGGAGCGTGGTTGGAACATTGGGCTGATTTGTAAGAAACACACTTGTTGAAATGTATTTCTCAACCTTATGATATATTTAAAAAAAAAAAAAAGAATCTTTAAGAGACAACAGATTTAAAGTCTTACGAACCAAATGTGCGTCCTCTTGATGAATATTTAAATGCACTATGACTCCCTGCACTTGCTTAAGTCTTCTACATTTCAAGATTATACGTCTTACTCAAGCAAAACTGACCAAGATGTATTTGTATATTGTGATAAATGCCACAAATCGTTTTGCAATCATCTAAGAAATATTGGGACAGCTCTTTTTAAATCTTTGTCTAACATTGTTGGGATTTCTTCTTTACGGTCTACTGCTTTTTAATTGATATGCGTCATGCTGGTGCGGGTGTTGGCTTTCTCTCTCTGTTAGAGTCTGTTCAGATCTGACTGTGCTTGAGTCAACGTCGGATTGGGTCTTCTTCTTTTAAATTAATATATGTGGGTCCACAGGAACGTTTGGACGCGTGAAGTCCTCTACTGTGCACTTATTGCAATTTTTGGTGTTTCACAAACTCTGTTCTATACTTAATAGTTTTTACATCACTCATTGCATGTCTTAGAGTTGTACTTTGTTGGAAACGTATGCCTCCTGCTTCCTGTCTGTGGCTTGAAGATATGATTTTTCTAAATAAGTTTTCTCTAAAAAAAACTTCTCTTGATTAATCACTTCATCTAAAAAATGTCCTAAAGCGCTGTGAGGTGAAGTGCCCATCACACTTCATGGAGATTATAAGTTGCTTCTTTTGTCCGACCTACAGTCCAGGACCAAAAGGAAGGAGATTGCTTTAGAGGAAGAAAAATCTTCCTATAGGTCTATAGTCCAAGAGAGAGCAGCAGAATTCAATATCTAGTAGATTGCAGGAGTTCACCCATCAGTTCTACGTCTCTCCACCCGAAGCCTGTCTCAAGGTGATGTCATACCATCTTCTTCCTCCACAAAAGAAGTCAGATGTGACGAGGATATGATCTTTTCTGTTGCACCCCTTCTGAAACTGAGCCGTGCAGCCGGGTGTGACAGGCCACCTGACACCGTGCCTTGTTACCTGCACATTTCAGCGGCGTGGATTTCTTTTTGTGGCGTGGGCACGTATCACACTTGAGCACTCTTGCCTCAGGCTGCTCCGTAGCGCCAATAACAGAATGCAGCTGCCCACAGTGAGGACTGGGTGTGGTGTGAGCTTATGTTGCTGGTCTAATCCTCTCCATCCTCTCTAGGATGAAGCTTGCCTTATGGATGACAATAAACAATAGGGATCACTGATAAATGCCTTGGGCTTGTGTTCCCCTTTTAATCACTTCTCTTTTTTCATGCTTTTTAATCTCAGGTCATCCAGATTATTATTTTATACGACACTATTATTAAAAGCAAAGGGAAGTTCAGTGTGTTTACTGCTCCAGGAGTAGTTTTTTTTTTTGCGACACCTTGCTAAGAAATATTGAGACGGGCAGAAATGTGTCCCTAGGTGTGCCATTACTCATCTGGTTACCTGGCAGCCATGTTAGTGTACAGAAGGACAAGTGGAGGCATTATTCATAGTGCTGCGAATGCTTTTCTAACACACTGGCAAATGAAGGTCTCTGACGCCAAAGTTTCACATTTAGTTATTGTAAAACTTTCAGTTTATGTAATTTATATCCACCAACATACACAGATTTTCTTACACTCTGCGTTCTCCTCACCTTATTCCAGACTATTGTTGAATCCAGACTTTCAGTGTTCTTTGCAGCTGGGAACATTTTGCAGTTTTTCTAACATCACCATCTTTCCCGGACTTTGGTGAAGTGCGCTGAGATCTGTACATGTAAGGAGCCAAAAATCCACAGAGGCAGCAGCAACCTGTACAACCTTTAACTGTCCAATAAAAACATTTTCTTTGGCCAAAACCAATTTGGCAGCAACAGATATTAGATTTCAACTCTGAGACAAAACAAAAGTTAATGTATCTTATGTTCAAAGTGCTTTGGAGCCGTCAGTACCACTGGTAAATTACCAAAGAGCTTGCCGAGGTAAGACTGTTGTTACTGCGATGTTTGGCCGGTCTCATTCGGCTAGCTGGTCCTCACATCTCCTAAAATGTCAGAGAAAATGTCATTACTTTTATTTCCGAGCACAGACTGACAAAGCCCCACGGTCTAAGTGTTTTTAGGAAAAATGTTGTGCCTCCAGTAGATGGATTTTTAGAGTAAATGATGTCATCACCCTTTTAAACAAGGTTAAAAGTGTAACCGTTATATAAAGAGGCTTGGTAGGTTTATGCTGTAGCTCACATATGTATGTGTATTCTCTTTTACGTTCTTATTTCTATCCAAGCTGCTGATTGTAAATTGCAAGTGCAAGAAAGACATGAAGCCAATTATACATACAAGAAGTTTACATATCTTTGTCTTTCCTGTCGTAAAGCATATTGACATTAGCTAAGCTATTAAACCAGCCTGGTGAATCTCTCTGATGTATAGCCTGAGGTGAGCAGAGGGGAGCATTAACTCTGGGCTCACCCGTTCTTTTAATTATGTTCAGCCCAATAGCTTGGCACGGCCGCTGCTCCAAAGCTTTTTGTTTGGTTTCTTCCTGGTCTCACTGTGCTGCTCTGTGTGCATCTGCTCCTCCGCGGCACACAGCTCGTCGTCCAAATCAGACAAATGCTCTGGCGTTTAGTCTTCACATGAAATCGGGCTGGTGTGCTCTGCCAGGCCTCGTTGTGCCCTTGCCAATCTCTCTGACGTGATGCAAACTGGCGTGTCAAATGCATCACGGTGAAGGGAAAATGTGGCGCTTGTATGTGACAGACAAGCAGCAATTATCATCTGAGGAAAGCAAACAGGATGAACTCTGGATTGGTTCTGTACACATATGAGCCAATGCACTGATGATATAACACACTTATGACAGAGCTCTCTCATGTAGATAAACAGCATGTTGCTAATAACGTGCTATTTGTTGTTGTACTGTACGTACCAGTTACAGCAGCTTGAAACAACTTCACATTTCTCTGTAAATGTAAGCGCAATAGCTGCAGGTTACAGTATCAGACAAATCCCGCAATAAATAAGGCCATGCCTTAACATTGTGACAATGCCGTTTTGTATGTCCGTTCTACCTTTAGCTGTGTCCTCTGAAGATGCCCACAGAAATGCAAATTAAACAGCAAGGTCACTTACAAAGACATTCAGCTGTAGTTTTACATTTAAATGAGCCTCGAGCTGACTGGCCAAGTCCCCGGTTTTACATTTTCAGACACACTGTAGTTGAGCAAGGTTCCCCAGACTACAATCAGCAGCTTAAATTACATGCATGTATTCACTGGAATGATAAGACGGGTGGAGCGTATTGCTCTGTTAATCAGATATAGATAAAAATCTATTTAATAAGCCGCATATGTTGTCTTCAAAAGTATTGGATGTGATGTTATTGTACAAGACATTTTATATAGTTTTAGTCAGACACTGTTGCTGTGAAGACTATGATTTAGTAGTTAGTTTAGTAGTTTGTTATTGAATTGGCAGAATCTAGAAAACAGTGGTTTAGTTTAGCATTATCAGGACTGTTTATTTAAGTGGTGGGTTTTTGTTGACATTCAGTGTTAACTAATGAACTGATAAGAAATCATCCATAATTAGGTGCGTGCATCTCTCCCTCTCAGACAGCTCAATATGTATGTAGTCCACAATAAAAAATTTTAAAAAAGAAAGATGTGCCAGTATATTATAATACTGCGAGACTAGCGATCTAGGAAGAGAACGGCGGAGGTGCACCAAAATACTGACAGAGGTTTTTGGTGGAGAAATAAAAAAACGTCTCACAATAATCTGATTCACATTCTTTCTTGCAGACTTGAAGAAGACCCTTGCAGTGCTGCTGGATAACATCATGCTGAGGCTGGGCAAGCTAGAGTCCAAGGTGGAAAACATCTACAACGGCACGGGGGGCAACCTGACCAACGGCACCGGCACTGCCACACCCAGCGCCACAAACTCTGAAAAAGTTAACGTGGCGGGTATGTTGTTTTGCTTTTGAATAGCCTGGAGTGTTTGCGTGCATGTTGTGGTGAGGAGAGGAGCGTTGAAAAGATTTGTCTTAAGTCTGGATTTGTGCACGTCTACGATAAAGGCGGAAATCTTGTCCCAAAGGATTGGAGCTCCAAGAGAAAGGGGACAAAAGTGCTGTCTCTTAGAATCAGTTGGCTTCAGAAAGTCATTATTTCGCATGAACTGTGACTCGTATATGGGCTGGGCAAGTTTTATACAGTTCCTTTTTTCCAGAGAAACCCTTTTATTCAGGGTATAAAAGTGCACAGTAAACATATAGTAGCTGAGGCCAATTAAAGAAATGAGGATAAGCTGATTGTGGCTGTTTTCTGTGACCCTTGTTTCATTTCAAAAATTCCCATGGTGAATAACATTCCCGAGGCATACAACCAACTAAACTCTGCCAGAATTGCACAGTGCACACCAGGCACTTTATAGGACCAGACCGCATCCTTGGACATAATTCAAATAAGGCCTCTGTTCATGCTGCATGACCCTTTTATTAGTTTTCATTGATTTCTCCTGCCAGCTTTCAGATGATGAATTAAGACCAGTTGAGAGAGTGAGGTGTTGGTTTTTCTGGGATCCTGGGACTTGCTCTCAGTTGTTTGCGCAGCATTAAACAGTAGGAATGTGGAGTCTATGCTCTGAAGCAATACATGCGGAATTGGATTAGGCTGATTGAGTTGTACAAAGTCACATTTGAATAGATCTAATCCTAATGACAGCTGCTGCGCTGCCATCTTTTATCAAACGCTGCCTTTGTAACTTTTTCTCTTTTAAGACCTTGAGTTGAATAGCAGTAAGTTAGCCTAATTAATAGACATGCGCTTCATATGAAAGTGACTAATCATTCTAAAGACAATTAACATCATAGACAGCCCTCTGCTCTGACTGTCACAATGACTCAGTATGAAACTTCTCCTTCTTTGTGCGTCTTAAAGCAAACCACAAATGCCACATCCTTTCGCAGTATCTGTAACACCTAGTGTAGTATCTATCTTGTTTCAAATTCACAAGACCATATAGTAATCATTTAGTTTTGGTAACTTTCTCTTTGCATCCTCAACATGCTTTGCATGATAAATTAAAACTAGTTTAATCATAAGTGTTCTTAAAGCCTTTAAAACCATATTAATTGCTGTAAAAACAAGTTCAGCTCAACCAGTAGAGCTGAAACAAGTTACAATTATCATTTAAGCCAAAATTTCACTGGCTTCTTCAAGCTTCTCAAATGTGAGTATTTGCTAGTTTACTTAGTCTTCTATAATAGTGAACTGAATATCTTTGGAACTGTTTGATAGACCAAACAAGATATCTGAAGATGTCCCCCTTTGACTCTGGGAAACATTTTATAAAATAAAGTTTAAAAGAATACATAAAAAATACACAACAATAGAAAAATCTAATGGTTAAATAGGCAGACTGTAATTGTATAAAGTGCTGTTAAAAAATGACTTTGGCAGCCTACTCTCCTCAGACAGTGTGTGTACAAGAGTTGGTTCTTTGTCTGGTCTCGATCCGGCCATTGTGGACTCTAGAGATCTCATACACCATTGTCGAGGCACTCTTGGCTTGAGCTCCTGTGTTGCGGAGCGATACTACCTGGACCTGTGACACATGTCACTTAAAACATCCAGCAGTACCTTTGAGAGACAGCATTTGGATCCTGAATGCAGGTCAAGCTGACAAAGCGGCAACCGCATCTCTCTTGGCAATGAAGTAAAGGCCCCCCAACACTCCAGAGTCTCCATTGAAGCATGTCTCCTGGAGTGGGTGGCAGGCAGCGCTATTGCCAACTACACTAGTGCTCCTCCCCGACTGGAAGGCAATTACAAAGATAAGAATCTAGACAGTGAGGGGAACACGCCTGGCTTTGAGAGAGAGAGAGAGAGAGAGAGAGAGAG
>LKNJ01003712.1:0-41779 GCA_002120245.1 Maccullochella peelii | reverse complement strand
GATAGCATCACGCAGTTGCTGCAGATTTGTCGGCTGCACATCCATGATGCGAATCTCCCATTCCACCACATCCCAAAGCTGCTCTATTGGATTGAGATCTGGTGACTGTGGAGGCCATTTGAGTACAGTTTGAGATGATGTGAGCTTTGTGACATGGTGCGTTATCTTATATTTTCTCTTTTTCTGACCATTCTCTGTAAACCCTAGAGATGGTTGTGCATGAAAATCCCAGTAGATCAGCAGTTTCTGAAATACTCAGACCAGCCCGTCTGGCACCAACAACCATGCCACGTTCAAAGTCACTTAAATCACCTTTCTTCCCCATTCTGGTGCTCGGTTTGAACATCAGCAGGTCATCTTGACCATGTCTACATGCCTAAATGCACTGAGTTGCTGCCATGTGATTGGCTGATTAGATATTTGCATTAACGAGCAGTTGAACAGGTGTACCTAATAAAGTGGCCGGTGAGTGTATATACACATATTTAAAATTAAAATAGAATGAAAATAAAAACAATATACACAGTTACTTATATACATAAGGTAGTGGTATGGTGATGTGCAAAACCAGCATAACAGAAAGTTCCATGTCATTTATTTATGGTAGAGTCGGGAGGATGAGGTGGAGTTGAGGAAAGAAGCTGCTCTGTAGTCTGGTGGTATGGCAGTAGATACTTCTGTATCNAGAGATGGTCTTCTGCATACCTTGGTTGTAACGAGTGGTTATTTGAGTTACTGTTGCCTTTCTATCATCTCGAACCAGTCTGGCCATTCTCCTCTGACCTCTGGCATCAACAAGGCATTTTCGCCCAGAGAACTGCTGCTCACTGGATATTTTCTCTGTTTCTGACCATTCTGTGACCCCTAGAGATGGTTGTGCTTGAAAATCCCAGTAGATCAGCAGTTTCTGAAATACTCAGACCAGCCGTCTGGCACCAACAACCATGCCACGTTCAAAGTCACTTAAATCACCTTTCTTCCCCATTCTGGTGCTCGGTTTGAACATCAGCAGGTCATCTTGACCATGTCTACATGCCTAAATGCACTGAGTTGCTGCCATGTGATTGGCTGATTAGATATTTGCATTAACGAGCAGTTGAACAGGTGTACCTAATAAAGTGGCTGGTGAGTGTATATTCATGCATATTCATGGTGTCGGGAAGATTAAGGTTTTTGGTGACGATTGATCAGACCAATATTATTACTAGAATTCCAAGCAGGTTTAAAGACCCAAGCACCATTAAATATTCAAAAAGTCAATACTAGATGACAAACTGGACATGCATACTACATTTGATGATATCTGGAGACTGTAACGGTGAGATTAGGTGTTTTTACAAAATGACGCTGTACAATCAAAGATCATGTAGCTAGCAAACTGTAAATCTGTAACAAATTCCAAACAATGTTTGGACACCATTTCCATCCGTCTTAGTAAAAACAAAACAGAATAGTTTACAAAAATGAGTGTCCCATACTTTATGAAATAGTAAAAAATATGTTCAGGCAGGAATGAGCGCTCCCTATACCATTACATACTGCTCTATGTAAGGATAATCAATGTAAGGGCTCAATGTTAGTGACATCAAGTTGGCACCTAATTTTGGACAGTTTGGGCCAAAAAAAAAAAAAAGTGGAAAAATAATAATCTATTATAAATGGTAGCAACACCCCATTTCCTCCAGTAAGAGGTTTTAGTTGGAGTGTTAGCACATATTTAGTCAAAGTACTACAAAAGAAAAATGAGGTATCAAATATGAGTGTTACCATGAATGAACATCATCTTGGGGCAGTCTTTGAGGACCAGGTCAGTGATTCCACAGTTGGTCAGTGTGATGCCCACCAGGTTCTTACTCTTCAGAGACAAAATCTGCACAGGCAAAAGTATCTCAGTATGTCAACAATACTAACACAGGCAGAAGTAATTAAAGCATTTAGCAAGAGAAAAGCCACAGAGTAACCAAAGACAGATCTACTTGTGTTGTTTTTTTCCCATCGTTTAGACATCAAACCTCAAGATTCTCCCTCTGAGCCCCACTTGCAGCACTCCAGATCCCTTTGGAACTGGAGTGCATATAAAAAGTATTCACCTCCCCCCTTTGAATGATAGTGAATGTATTAGACTTTTTAACACTGACAAACAGTGACTATAAGACTAGAATGTCACAGTGAAAAAAAAAAGTTAAATTGGAGTGTGTGAGCGTGCGTGCGTGCCTGTACATGGTCGTCCTCAGTGACCGGGTCTGAGGTGCTGGTTGATTTGTCAGCCATTCGTTTCCTCCTCACTGAGACTCGAGGCCTGGCTTTTGAAAGATCTACACAGCATAAACAGCAAAACTATCAGTTTAAAACAATAAAAAAGGAAAGCAACACTAACAAACAGGTCAAACAGAAGTAAACTATTTTAACAGCTGTAGGCAACAAAGTTAAAAGCTACACTGATTTAGCATTGCACTTCTACAACATTGTTGGACAGTTTGGAAAAAAACAGATCAAAGTCAATGCAGCAGAACCAGAGATGTGTTTATCTCACATTCTTCTTCGTCGTCGTCAAGACCGCCTACATTACCCACAATGCAACTCAACGGCCAACAGTTCGGTGGGACTTTCAGGTGTGCTATGCTAGCAGCTAAAGTAGCCTGGAGCCTCTGGCCTGCAGCAGCGGTAAGGTGCATGTTTCACTTTCAAACTTGTAGTCTTCAGCCTCAACCAACGCTGACTCAAATTGCTTGAGGTTGAGAACTTGAGTTCTCCCCAACACCTGGAAACACTCTCTGATGTGTACCATCGCTGCAGTTAGCACTAAAATATTAATTTAAAACAATAAAACTCTGATTTCTATTTGTGTACATGTAGATGCAGCTGTCACGCAACTATGTTTTATATGATAAAGAAATTCTAAATAAGTGACATAAAATAAGATTTGAAGAGGTATTTAAATAATTGAGGCTCAGTGACTGTGCTGGTATACACAGCGATATATAAACATAGTACAAACAGTACACATTTATGACCATCTTAGTTGTATAACAGAGCACTGGCACTGCCATCGTCACAGTTTCTCTTTATTCATGTAATTGATGATCACAGCGACTGCTTGCTATTTGACCCTGCTGAACTGACCAATTAAACCAACTGATGTGTAAAACACAAGACTGATTTAAAAATGTAGTTACAGATCTGGACACAGTTTACAACAATCTGGTTTTGCCAGTTGTTTATTTTCAGACCTGGCTACCATGATTTAAGACTGGTATTAGACTAAAGTGGGTAGAGCAAAACAATGCTTGTTCTATAAGGTGTTGACATAAACAAACAAACCATAATGATTCATAAGTCATTCAAAAGTACTTCTGCCTTCTTCCTTCTGTTTATCCATTAAAACTTGGAAATGCTACAGAGTGAATAAGAGACATCACCCATCTTTGTTTCATATCTTTTTTCATGTTTGTCCTACTTGGGACATTGGCGTTTAGACCAGGATGGGGTATTTTAAGGGTGTGTTTTTATATATATATATATATATACACACACACACACACACACACACACACACACACACACACAATCATTTTCCACTTTATATATAACATGAAGCCTCAGGCCCACAGCTTCAGTGTAAAAGTGTTAAACGTGTTCTGTGTTTGTAACTTCAGTCTTACCTGTCTCAGGTACCAGGGACACAGAGGACATACGGGTGCAAGATCGGGTCAAAGGTCGTCTAGGAACAAAGTCCTCGTCTCTGGCCTGTCCCTGGTGTGAACCTGAACCAAAAGCAGAGGCAGATCCAGCAGGGGCAGGTTGTCTCTCTCCCTGTCCAGCCAGCAATACAGGTTTCCTGGGAGCATGGTTTACAGCAACATCTCTGGGCTCCAGACTGTCCACACCGGCAGGACCAGAGCTCTGCCTCGGCCCCGCTTCTCTAGTGCAACTGTTCCCAGTCTGTGCTCCAGAGGGGCCCTGTGTGCCATCATTAGTCCTGCCAGTTCCCGTAGCTCTGTCAGTGGTTGTGGTTCCTCTGTGCATGGTCCCCGCCACCACCCTCCCACATCCACCCACCTGCCTACATGTGGCTGCTCCAGGTCCAACCCTGCCCACAGATCCAGTCACCGGCCTCACTCCGGTCCTTGCTGCTGCCCCAGCATTCCCAGGGCCCCGTACTGTCCCACTGTCAGCCCCGGGCCTTGCAGTGGTCTCCCCAGCCTCAGTAGCAATTCCTTTACTGCTAGTCCTCCTGCTGTTTTCAGCAGCAGCCTTCATGTCTGCCTTGATCTGTTCACTGGTCACCTGACAGCTCTTCTCACAGCTGCTCTCCAACACTGGAGCCGCCACTGATACAGCCACAGTGTTGCTCCGCCGCAGAGGAGTCTTTCCTTTACCTGGAAACACACACAAATTTATGTTACACTGGTGGGGACACTCTATTCACTTCCATTCACTCCAGAAATAACCAAGCTCTTCAAGGTCTTTAAATGAAGGTGTGTTTTTGACCATTTTTTCTGTTTTCAGCTGCAGATTGCACACTGCTGTGACTGCTGGGTGTGTTCTGTGTTGTGCTGACACCTTCTGTACAGGAAGCTGGCTGTTGTAAACAGGAAGATGGCATCAGCCTTGAAACAAGGCCTTCCTCTTCCTCACTGTCTGAGTCCGAGATGACCAGTGGGGGCTTGGGAACTGCGGCACCAGCTAGTCTGCACTGCTGGACTAAACCACTGGGACCTGGAGGTGGGGAGGATCAGTAGATATCAGAACTTAAAGAAGAAAAGCTTTCTAATGTTGATCCAATGATCAGAAACAGAGCAGCTCCAAACCTGCTTGCTCCTCATCATGAGGTTGTGGTGTTCCAGCTGGACGACTGGGCCCTGAAGACAGGTCAGCTTCGTCCACCCTCACCTCCTCTTCTGCTCCTTTCAGCTCTATCTGAGGCTCAGCCTCCATGTTCTCCTCCCCCAACATCACCTCCTCCCCCTCCTCTTCCTCCTCATCCTCCATTCCATTTACCTCCACTGGTGCTGTGGAAACAAAATCCATTTGTTTATTTTTCTGTTAACAGGATCTCTCAAAAACTGTTTACAGATCTGAAAGCAATCTACTAACATACTGCTTTCACATGTTTGGTGATGCATCTGGCTTTTAGGTGGCACAACAGTAACATGTCCAATTTTAATTGCATAACTCAGTGTTCATGAGTCTGACCACTTCATCTTTGTACAGAGTGCTAATAATCCCAGACAGAACTTGCGTGTGCTTCTTTTCGCAAAGTTTGCAGTACTGTTTGCCCTTGCTATGTTTCTATGGAATATTTTCTAAAAATTGTTCACATAAAGTCCATAGGAAATGAAAATGTGAAAAGGAGATCTAAATACTTCAGAAGCCACAATCCATCATGGTAACGAGCTGCTCTGTTACGATCGCTTTTGCTCCACTGACTAAGAATGCAGGTGGGACTTGCCATTGTGCTGGTGCTGCTGCGGTCTTTGGTTGTTGTTGACGACAGGTGGAGGAGCAGGAGGCAGGTTGGCCTCATTATTGTGGTGGTTGTTGTTGTTGTTGTTGTTGTTGTTGTTGTCATTGTCATTGTTGGAGTTCTGGTTGCTGACCAGTGCTGAGGACACGCCAATACCAGTTCCTGCACTCAGGCCCACCCTGGCACATCCCTGACACACACACATAATGCATAACATGCATCAGCACATACACTAACTTTATTAAGCAGATCAGGTACCAGCCACACATCAACCATTCACATCAAATAAGATTTCTTGGTCTGTTGTTGTTAGTTAGAAAGGCGGGGAGGCCACTCAGTAGAGTAGTACTGCTGATACTAAGTCAGCACAACAACTGCTGATGACAACAACTCACCAAGCATCATGCATGTGCTTCACAATAAATGCATTTTGATGTAAAGCCAACAGTAGGCTAACTGCTAGCTAACCTGTAGTTTTTCTAGAACTAGAATTAGACATTTGTGTCAGAAGGCTGTTTTGAAACATTGCAAGGGCAAAATAGTTTTTACGCCATGTTTAACAGGCCTCAATAAAGGGGAACGGCTCAGAAAGCGAGGACTGACCAAACATCTTGTTAACGATATATCTTTGGCAGCTGGAATTTAAAAAAAAAACAAAAAACCCCACTAAAGAGCACAGAGTTGAGCAGAGATGAAAAGAAGACAAAAGCCCGAGCCACACACAGGTGAAGAGGTTCAATGACGAGCTGCAGAAACATGTAATACACCTGAGCTGTGGTGGACACAGAGGGCTCTGATCCCAGCAGCTCAGTGCTGTGTGTTTTTAGACAGATTGAACGTGATGGCTGCACTCAGGTCAGCATATGGAAAACACTTATCATATATCATTAAAAATGTCTCAAACCTAAAAGGAATGATGTATTATCTGGATTTATAGTTGACTTCCTCTATTTTGCTTACTGTGACTTCATTTGGGCTTTGGTTTGAGCTTTACTGTGCAGAATGATGTATATGTAGAGTTTGGATACCAATCGAGGTTCAACAGGCAACTTTTTATGCAAGAACTTGTAGTTTATTGAACATTTGTGTGGGGAAAACTATGTCAGAACCATCATTTTTAATTCAAAGTAGAGTATCTGGAGGTGATCTTGAAAAAAATGTGACATTAAAAAGCCCTTTAGTATCTTCAAAAAGCTAAATTTCAAACACCTCACAAACACCCACAAAAAGCTAAACAAATTAAACAAAACCAAATCAAAGCCAAGTTATAAAAAAGCATGTAAATGACACCACAGATGATATGCTAATACCCTGTACTGAGGGCTGAGGTTCACCTTTGACACAGAACATCATGGGGTCTAGGGATTTTGGCCTACCTAAGGTTAATGTCCCCCCAGCAAGGCCCATATTCTAAATATAGCTCCAATCAGCAGCTGGCAGGGCCAAGACATCATAGGTGTATGCTGAGTGCATGCTTGAGACTGATATATTCCAGAAAATGCTGTAAGCATGTGTGAGGTATGCATGAATGCATGTGAAAGGTGCATGAGTGTGTGTTTATGAACATAGTGTATACCTTGGGTGGTTCTCTAAACATCTGGTCCAGGCAGATAAACTCCAGACTGGGCAGTAACTCTATGAACTGGGAAAAGGATTCCAGTTTGATAGCATGACAGCGAACCAGAGTGAGATCAACGAGACGGCTCCATCTGGACTGATCTAAGGACAGAAACAGGTTCAACATGAGAGCTACATATGGAGCTGTGTAGAGAGACTGAATTCACCACATACATATGGACATAGTAGTGGTGAGGACTCAAGTGTGCAGAAGGAGTCAGGAGTATGGTTTACCTGTGATCCAGTGGTGAGGGTTGTGCAGGTGAGGACAGTTGTAGATGAGGAGGTATTTAATATTAGTGAACACCTCATTCACCACCTTTATGCCAATATCAGTGATAATGCCTGGGTTCTCAATGACATCAGCCAGCCCGTATTTCACCAGCTCCGAATGACTCATCTTACCTGCATTAAAAAAACAAAACCAAAAAAAACACACACACACACACACACTTTATCAAACAGAACTGGTCTTTTTTACTTAGATTTTTAAAATGTTGCTGCAATTCATCAGAACACAAACATTTGAGAACAATGTTTAAGCTGAGGCAAGTTCAGTCATTTGGGACACACAATAATCACAACAAACTGTGGGGGACCCCCCACCAACCATTTCCTGTCTGCATCTTTACTGTGACCTAGAGTCAAAGGTAAGGCGAGGAAAAATGTAAAGAATCAAAGGTCAGTGGATGAAGTACAGGAGAGGCCAAGAGAGAACGGCTCATTTCTGTCAGGGAGGGGAAAGTGTCCGATGTTCTCGGAGCCTGGTGATGATATCTAAGAGAAGGAACTAACATTGCAGCAGGAACTCATCTACGTATCCCAGATGAAGTGTCTCAAACTGAGGAAACTCTAGTTCAGCCATTTTGAGAGCTGAGAAGACTCCATCTTTAGTCAGTGAAGGTTGGATACGCAGCTCATGAAGCCTGTTAAACACACAGAAATCATGTAGTTAAATATATGTATTTATGTTGGTTCCTATTAAAACAATATTATGCAACTGACAGCCTTTTCTGTTGTTACTTCATGTAAAAACAAAGTCAAAACCGATGTAACCACACAATGTACCTTTGAATAAATGTTAGAATATATGGAAAGCAAGATGATGCTGTGATCAGGGACCATTATCATTATATATCATTTTGTGTACTGAATTTACTGCCCACAGATATTTGCAATATTGACACAACATACTGCCTATGAGCCACTTCAGGGTATTGGTCTTGGCAATCTCATATACTGGAAGTATCAATTCAATTCAATTCAGTTTTATTTATATAGCGCCATATCATAACAAAGTTATCTCAGGGCACTTTTCCATAAAGAGCAGGTCTAGACCGACTCCTTATCACTGAATGTCTTACTTTGGATGTTCATTTACTTTGTTACAGACCGCTTTGCAAGACTGAACAGTGTCTACAACAAGGTGCCAATGTAACCCTTTGCATTCTGTTTTAAAAACATAAGCTGTATATAGACATCAAGTGTTTTTCTCTCAGTCGCTTTAAAGAATTGATGACCGGCTGATGATGAGCACCTGCGAGCAGCAGTGATGATGAGGTAGCCCAAGTCCACTTCCAGAGCATTCTTACAGGCTCCAAACACAATGGTGTGGAGGTTCCGAAATCCCCCTACAGACAGACATGCACAGCATTACAGAGAACAAACTGATTAACACCTAACCAAAGGAGTGGGCTTTGGCTGCATCTGCCAGCACTGTAGTTAGATATGAGATCCCACCTGGTATTAAGAGGATGCAAATCATCGGTCATGACCAAATAAAGTGGAAAATGATTGTCAACAAATGCCATGACAAAAGCAAAACCTACTAACTGATGAATGAATGACTCCTACCAACTAGTATTGTCAGTATACCACAGCCTGATAACAAGTCCCTGAATCACTTCAATAAAATACACATGCTCTCCTCACCTGACCTCCAGCTGTCCTCCACCACATGTTGGATCAGCCCTCCCAGGAAGGGGACTCTCACCAGCTCCAGCTGCTCCAGGTTCCGGGCTGATGCTAAACCAGTAACCAGGGGAACATATTTGAGGGAGTTGGTTGGCCCTGCACAGTTCCTCATGACAAAGGTTCTCAGGCTCACGCACAGAAAGTCCTTAAATGGCTGTGGTTTGGTGAGACGGACCCACTTCAGGTAAAGGTGGCGCAGCATGGACACACAGGGGATCTCTGGGACATTCACACCTACAACAAACAAACACTATGTGAAGATTAAAACTAGAGGTGACCGAGCAGGGCCCCCAGGGGACTTCAAAGCCCACAGGAACCTGGCCTGTGAATCCATCACAAACTCCTTCACTAGCAGCTGATTCCATCCAGTATTTCTGATTAGTTTACTCTATTGTATTTCAGCTGTAGTGTGGAGGCAATAGCAGGAACTGTCCTACATACCCACTAAATGTAGGGTCTGGATCTTTGCAGTTATGGGGATGGTCAGTTTGTTCTCAGCGGGAATGGGAAAAGCACCATTACGATTGCGGAACTTTCCAAGTATGTGAACCTGAGGCATGTAGTTCCATATGGCTTCCACCAGCTCCAGATGGGACGTCTCCACACCCTGAAATTAGGTCGAATAAGGTTATTTGACAGAGAAATTAATTAAATCAAGGTCCACTTGCTAGCTGCTTTTCATTCAACCCCATCTTGCAGTTTTCCTCAGTGGCTAGTTTGCTTAGTTGTAACAGCGACTCAGTTCTCATCTCGTACAATGACGTACAATGCTTCTGTTACTACAGGTATGCTGAACTTCTTTCAGCCTCTCACTACACTAACTCTCTACAAAGCCTGTGGGGCAAGGACAGACTGTAATATAACTAAACACTACAGAAGGTCACTCCCAACAGCCAAAGAGCAGGAACCAATCAGTAGAGTCACTTGGTACAGTTGTTTATTAGATTAGGCTCTATGTGATGTATAAGTGCACCTCTCTCACGCTACATACTGACCAGGAGATTGGGACAGACTTGTAGGGCCTCCAGGACTCCAGGTATACTGAAAGCCTCGTAGCCTCGGACTCGTCTTCTCTCCAGGTATCGAGGGTGGAGGCCATATAGCTGCTCCAAATCTGGCATCTTCTTCAAAAGGAGCAGAAAGCTGCTGTCTGTAAAGCCTAAATCAGAGAACACAAGAAACACCATGAAACCCTTTTTTCTCAATATGTGCAAAAACAGCATTATCAACTCTAACATGTTTCCATTTCTGCTGCCATTCACAAAGGGCACACGTATCTCATCTTGGCGCTAAAGAATCAAAACAAGGACACCTGTGAAATAAGCTGATATGTAGTATTAAACTGGTCTAACTGATCTACCACCAAGCTATTGTCTAAACCCTACACTCAGGCACCATCTCGCTTATCTGCATCTGGACAACGGGCCACCCTGTTGCTCATAGGACCCTGCAATATCGTCTCAGTCAAAGCTCTTCTCTGTTCTGGTCCCACAGGGGTGGAATGAAGTCCCCGCTGAAGCCGGGAGAGCAGAGTCATATCCCAACTTTCACCACAGGCTGAAAACCACCTTTACAGACTGAACCTCCACACCACATGACTTAATTTCTGATTGTAGTACTGAACACACTCTTAGTTATTGGTTTGTTGGGGCTGCAGTGGTTGTGCTGTGAGCTCTTCTCACCTGAAGGCATATACTCCCACCAGCGACCAGCACATAAATCCACCACCTTGACCACTCGCAGGTACAGAGTCACGGCTTCTCGAAGCTTTCTGGACAGACACTCCATACACATGATGTCCTTCATGGGAAGGTACCTACAAAACAGCACAATGTTCAAAGGTTCAAAACACTTTGCACCTTAGGCTTAGCTCATGGTGTCACTCTTACTTCTGTAAGTCAGCTATGTTAGGGCTGGGTCATATGACGATGTATATACAGCATGAGATGAGATGTATTGAGAGTGTAATACTGTTTCTACTGTAGTAGCTGTCTCTGATATCTCTGGGTGCATTAGACCATTAGATCAGTAAGCAGGACTGCTTTAAGGCAGTAGTGGCTTTTTATAGGAGTTTTGCATCAATGTGATGAAGTACCTTGATTTATCAGGACAAACATATTTAAATAAAGGGAAACTTAACAGACTGTACTGTGATATCACCAGCATGCTTACTTGCATTGTGCTGCAGACTTCCCATTCATGGTAATGGTCAAGCAAGATACACGACAATAAAAACACATCTATAATATAGAGTAGAATCCCACCCAGCCCTGGAATATATTGTAAAACACAGAACAGAACGGTGGAGCTGGAAGCCAGTGTACCTGAATATGTGACAGAGGACTTCATGGGACAGCTCATTGATGTAGTCTTTGGGCTCACTGGGTCTCAGGACCAGTTCCCCTCCACCGCTGCCCCCTACAGGCTGGAGTTTAGAGGCCTTCCTCCTAGGACCCATCACTTGTGTGTCTCTGCTCGGTCTTACACACACACACACACACACACACACACACACTTCCTCCCTCCTGCAGCCTGGAGACGCTATTTCCCAAGCATTCCCTCAGTTCTGGACACAACATCAGAGAGGAAGACAAGTTCATGGGAGCGAGAAAAGAGGACACAGACATTCATAGACTTCTCATTCGCCTTATCTCATGTCTCCTTGAGTCCTCGGGGGACCTGGAAATGAATCTGGTCTGCCATCATGAAAGACGTCTCAATTCACTTATTTCTGTTGGGAGGAGCAAAGATAAACGAGCCCAGCCTTCAATGAAGTTTGTTATGAGACCGACACACCCCTTTATTGTATCTGTTAGTGACTGGACGGACGCTGATTGAAACATCCCCACAACGTGTAGTTTTATAGCGGGATATATAAGACAGCCAGCTCAGATGTAATGCCACACTACTCCAAACTTTTACATTGTATTAGTTTTTGATTCACCTTAAAAGTAACCCTACTCCTCCATTCCTCTTTCCTCGTACCTCTCCCTCACATCTTACGTGGGAGGGACCAAGATATGAGGAAAAGTCACTGTCATGCTGACCTGAATCATTTATTTTATTTCAATTCAACTGGGCTCCTTTTTTATTTGTTAATGATTGATAAGAAGTCAATCTGTTTACGTGTTGAAGGGGAGCATGACAGAAAAAGTTTGAGAACGGCTGCTCTAAGGAAAGATGCTATCAAGTTGCATTATGGGAATTGTAGGAGCCAGCTTGACCTATACTAGAGACAAAGTCAGGATATCTCAGCCTTTGCTGCACAGACTTTATTCTGTCTGTTGTGAGTCCAACAACTTTATAGAAATGCAGTAATACATCACTGGAGTACACATTTAAGTCATCTTTTTGTTGATCATCTGTATTATATTCAGGCAACTGTATGTGTTATCATGAAACACGGATGGATTTGAGATGTTTTGCTCTATGTATGATTCTGTGTATTTTAGAAAAAGAAGCAAGATTTCAAGAAGTATTGTCAGGGCTGAAAGTCTATGTTACCACACCAGTTTCACCACATTTCTAATGATGCATCATCCTCGTCAGTTAGGAAAGATTAATTAACGTTACAGACTCATTGGGCTCTTCAAGCTTTAGGCTACACATTTGCATCTGTCTATCGCCACACTGCAGTGCACATGTTAACGAGAGTTTAGTAAACAGCACGGACTACTCGCTGGAAGAAGTTGTGTGCCTTCAGGTAACTAAGTCTAAAAGGAAAACATGTCACTGACGGTAAGGTACATAACGCCGGTCACTGTGCCAAAACCATAAACAGCGTTATGTTAGTTAGTTAGTTAGTTAGTTAGCCAACTGACAAACGACAGTAAGTTACATCGGGTTACAAACAAGTGACAGTTAACCGTTTATTTACAATATGAGAGCTAACATTAAAACTGAAGAAGCCCCATTACCTATACTACAACTCCTTTAACGTTATCATGCTATAAAGTTCAACCTTGTCTTTCTCAAAGCTAGCGTACTAGTTAGCATAGCCGCAGCTAACATTGTACACAAAGACAAAACCACACAAGTAAACAATACAGCAAGCACGCTAACTAAAGCTGTGTAGCCTTTAACAAGGCCGTTAGCAATGGTGCTAACCTACCGGTATGTTTCTATCAAAGCCGCTGATGTGTTGCTCATCAGCCATCCTGTGTACAGCAGTGTTTGCTAAACACAGCTTCGCTCTATCACTTCTTCTTCTCCTTTTTCTTTTTCTTTTTCTTTTTCTTTTTCTTTTCCTTTTTCTTTTTCTACTTCTTCTTCTTCTACTACTACTACTACTACTACTACTACTTCGTCTTCGTGTTTATTGGGGGGTCGCCAACCACCGTAAAAGGTGAATACTGCCTCCTACTGTGTCGGAGTGTGTAGATTCATGACATTAAATCATCCCCGAATACTGATTGTTACACAATATTCCCTGATCCTGTCTCCTGTCCCTCTGAGTTCCCTGGACCATCGACCTGTACCTGTTTGGGTTGCCTATCTATGGTGTAAAATGTTTTGGTTGGGGTAGTGTGTGTGTTGAGCCTGTACTTTAGCTATAAGTTAATGTAAATCTATGGTCTTCATACCCATAGTAAATTTTACACTTCAAGTGTGGTCTCATAGGGCTCCACACTGTTTTAATCCGGGCCTGCTCTTTATTGTCTGAATCTGAACTCCATCTGCCAGGTGTGGCTGGAGACTTTGTTTCTCCCTTACCATAAGCTACTTTGATCACTTCATTGTTATTGCCAAGCTGACACCATACTGTATTTTCTGTATTTGGGTGTAGAGTCCGCTTTCTCCTATCAGAACGTAATAAAATACATTCAATTTAAGATAACAGAGACTGACTGGAGAGCAGTTCTTAATTCATCAGTAGTCTTAATTTACAGACATGGGATGTTGAAGCAATTGGTCTGTAATTTCATGGCAACCTTTTCCTGGTTTTACGGATTGGTACTACTACAGTTTTTTTTTCCAGTTTTGTGGCAACTGTCCCTTCTCCAACACTTTAATATATAGCTCAAGTAAGAGGCCTTTTGATGACTCGCTAAGATGATTTATCATCACATAACACATTTGGTCTAAGCTTCCTCCTCACTTATTTTACTGAGCTAAGAACTTTTATAACCATGTCCTCTTCTTCTTGGATGGTCACGTCACTCAGATGGATGATTGTCTATTAAGTGCAAATTAGTCTAGTGTGTCCCAACCACCTCCACCTTGTTATGAAGTTCTCTTTGATACTTCTTACTCTATTACATAAAGATGTATTCCTGTTTTTGCCTCATTCCCAACTTGTTGCCATGGTTTTCTTTCCTTTAATTCCTCTGGAAGCCACATAAATTCATGTAAGATGTTAATGTTAAAGTCAGAACATGCAACTCCTTTTCCTGTCTGCTATGTGATGAAATTGAGTGTAACGATGTCTGTACACAAAATGACTGTCTTATTTCATTTGACCTGTACTATCCATTGTACAGCTGTTACAGATGCCATCATCTCAATAGTGTAAACTGCTAAGTGATCTTAATGATGAAAGCAAACCCAGTGCTTCTGTATTAGCATTCTGAATTTTGATCAACTCGTTTACACTGGAACACACATTGTAATGTTTTGAGTCTTTCTGAAACATTTTTAATACATTTAGGTAAGCACCTCCAGTACATAGAAACAGATAGTGAGGGAAATAACCATGGCAATGTTACTGGCAATGTCACTGTACCTTTCTGACTTATATCCATTTCTTTAGCTAAATCATTACTAACCCATGCAAAGCTTTGTCATTGGATGGTCATCCTGTGTGTGGCCAGTAATTCACCATTAACTGCTTATGTCTAAGATGCAACAGCATTTTGCCCATGTTAACCTGAAGATCAGAAGCAGGAGGAGAAACACAATCTCAAGTCCTGGCTTTGCACCACTTCTGACTTTTTCATTTAGCTGCCAGATATCACTTCCACATTTTCAGTGCAGACCTTCTTGCACCACAATCAGACCCAGATAGATATCTCATCACATTTATGGTCTTCTTACATTTGGTGTTTTTCCTCCTAATATGATCATTCCAACTTGGTCTTGTCAATTCCTGTTCCCAAAAATCCTAAAGCTTTAACAAAATACACCCCCTCTGCATCAATGACTATCTTTCTGGTGAATGGTGTTTTTTAACCACTTTACCTGCATCTTGTATTTTTGCCTAATATGGCTAATGTTTTTTCCTATTTTCCACAAGACTCTGTCTTGTCTAAAACATTATTAATCATGAAGGAATTCTAACTTGAACAAAACTAACAGACTAAAGATCTTTAACCCAATTAAATGTTGGTTCTGTTATTCCCATCATTAAACCCTTTTCTTCATCTGGGCCTTCTAAATCTCATTTTAGAAGTAAACAACAGGATCCGTGGTTTGAGCTTTTTAAGTTTAAGAATCCCTTTCAATATTGAAATGTGTGGCAGGTGGTGTCCACAGCATGTTGACATTAAGGCTACCTTTTGCTCTTGGTGTAAAACAAACCGGTTCACTTGTCAGGTGAAAGGAGATGACCGGGGCCACAAGATGGCGGTAATGCAACAGCCGCTGTAAAAACTCCAAAGCAGAGGAGGAAAAGGACTGACAGCTCACTGTGATTGGCTGAGACGTGGCCAATAGAAGACTGACAGGAGGTTGGCGTGTGCGTGGTCGCTCGGCAGCAGTGTTGCAAAATGTTTGGAAAACTTTCCATTTCGCTGTTTCTGTTCGTTATTTTGTACCATGAGCCCACCGACGCACAGAAGAAAAAAGAGGTAACATGCCTTTAAGAACATAAAGCGGAGAAAGTTCATAAAGTTTGGGGGAAATGTTTTCAAAGTTAACTTCCGTCCGTGCCAGTTTTCGAAGCTAAGCTAACAGCAACCAGAAATGAGCTAACGTGTGGTTATGTATGCCAGAAAGTAAGTAACAAACTTAATATTCAACCAATGACATTACCTTGACCTTCACTCATAGACACTGTAACGTTTGCTCAACCATAGTACTGGTTGTAAACCTGGTGTTGGACTAACGTTAGCTGTATTTAAACCGTAAGTCTGAAGTGCAGTGAGTGGATCCATTCAACCTGTTGGACAGGACACAGTCACCGTTCAGTTAACGTGAGCTAACTAAACACAGCAAAGAGTTACCTGCTACAGGTAGAACGGTGTTCAGTTCCTGTTTCACTCCCTGTCACAGGTTCACTAACCTCTGCTCTTTTTATTAATAAGACAACTTTATTCGGCATTTTTTAAATCCAGCTGTCTCCCTGTTTTTTACTTAAGTTAGGTAGATTCATTAAAAATAGTTACACAATGGCAATAGCCTCTGAATGAAGCCCTACCCCAACGTTTTGAACAGTACACGTTCATTACATTACAAGGATTTTACTCCAGTGATAAACAGGTGAGCAGTGAAGGGGGCAAAGCTTCTAATACTGAGAAGATCAGGCCAGTCTGCATCAGAAATACCACTTCAACATTGTTGCTCTCACCAACCATCATGCATACTTTCCAAATAATCGATAGCATCATCCCCTGATTGTGGCAGTCAAGCGTTTAGTATAACAAAGTTATAACAGTTTATACACTAATTGCTTCCTGTTTATAAGAATATTTTGTTGAAAAGATGATCAGGCAGGTGTGACAGTATTTTATACAACATTTATCACTGAGCCTACACATGTCCTGAACTACTTTTTTTAAGCTGATGCCATCAGGAATATATTTTCAACTGCCTGAATTTAAAACATATAGAGAGCTGTTTGGTGTTATTCCAGAGGCTGTCAGACTTTTGTCAGTTAGCTGTACTGCTACATTGTTCTTATGTGTATGAATGCTATTTTTGTTGTGAGTTTTATGCTTGCCTCAAATTGCTACCTGAGGGATGAATCAAGAATTTGGATTTTAATTGAATTTTATAGGAGTTTAAATGTAATTGACGTAACATTCCTTTATCTCATTTTGTATTGTTTCTATGGTGGCTGTATTGTGCAGCCTTATTCAAACTAGTGTATGAAGCCAGTAGTATCAGGACGGTCCCTCACTTTCCTCTGTTTCCTGTGTAGACTCTGATGTCAGAGAAGGTGACTCAGATGATGGAATGGGCCTCCAAGCGTTCAGTCATCAGGATGAATGGAGATAAGTTTCGTCGCTTTGTCAAGGCTCCTCCCAGAAACTACTCCGTGGTCATCATGTTCACAGCACTGCAGCCACAGAGACAGTGTGGGGTGTGCAGGTAAGAAGCAGCAGGAGTTACAGGAACAGGCCAGGCGCTGTAATTTTAATTCTAAACTATGAATTTGAATGCATCTTTTCATTTTAGACAAGCTGATGAGGAGTTCCAGGTGCTGGCTAACTCCTGGCGTTATTCCTCTGCCTTTACTAACAAAGTCTTCTTTGCATCTGTGGATTTTGACGAAGGATCTGACGTCTTTCAGATGGTGAGACTACTATTTGTTCTCCAAGACTAGGGTTATTATGCCTTTTGTTTTCTAAGAGTCTGCCATTCATATGTTAACACCAAAAGCTGAAATAGTGTGTCATTGAGGGCCAAACATTCGACCGGCTGATTTCAGGGAGCTAGTCAGTAAAGTGAGCTGCTGCAGACCTCCAGTCCTGCAAGGCACATGGTTTGAGACATGAAAATAACCATCTACTTTTAAGTTGTTTATTTGTTTTTCCTCTGCACTTTAAAGAACCATTCCAGAGATTTGGCATGTTTTCACCTATTTACTACAAATTATATGGAGTGTTCATTGCTGACGACATTTTCCAAACAGCAAATAACGTTCAGAAATCTGCAATAAAAAAACAAGGAAGGAAGCGCTACTTACAGGACAGTAATGTAACACAAAATACTGTCCCTGAGAAGAAGTCACACCCAAAGTAGGAGCCTCCAGCTAGAGGGTTGCGAAAGAACTGAAAGATCTTTTGTAATTTATTTCAGGCGCCCAATAACTTTAAAAAGTGTCCCACTCATTCCAATGCATGCATTACATTGTTAACCCAAAGGTTGCAATATACACCTGATTTTGAGAGTGTACATCACTGTATATGGGGACACTACTATACTGGCTGTTACATCAGGAACACTGCTGCTTAAGAATGAGAAACATGGATAACCAGATAAGGCTGTTTCTGTTCAATGAAAACATCATGTCCTGAATATGAATAGGATGCATATATTATGCGTGCATGCAAACATACTCACTGACAAACTAGACTGTGTTGTGTATGACATGACACAGACCAGACGTTGACTGAAGTTGAATTATTAAACTAAGATTTAATGAAATGTTTTGGCAATGAAAAGATCAGTTGCTTTGCCCAGCGGGGATGTCTGGATGTTCTTCAGTAAGTGCATTCAAACTCCACAGGATCGAGAGCGAGATGTCATCAAAATGTAATGTGCATCTCTCCTACACTACCAACTGAAAGAATGTACAGTGCTACAGTCCAAGTTCTTAGAAGTAGAGGCAACTGGAAGACTCATCATCACTCTGCTAAGAGTCACTCACAAAAGAGTAAATACATATCTTGGTTCTTTTTAGCCTTAGTTACTTAAGAATCTTGAAAGTTGAACCTGTAAGATGAGGATTCCCATAATATAATGAATGTTTTGACTGTTTGTGTTGCAGCTAAATATGAATTCTGCTCCGACCTTCCTCCACTTCCCATCCAAAGGGAAACCTCGCAGGTCTGATACCTATGAGCTGCAGGTCAGAGGCTTTGCAGCTGAGCAGCTGGCGAGATGGGTGGCAGACAGGACTGATGTGCAGGTAATTGCAAAACATACCATGAAATTTAAGTGACCCTGATGTGATCCATCATTGTGTTTGATGAAATAAACCAATAAGTCTCGACTCTGAACTTCTGAGCCTCTGATGACTATTCATGTTTGTCTGTTTTTCAGATCCGTGTCATTCGTCCTCCCAACTACGCAGGGCCTCTCCTGCTCGGCTTCCTCCTGGCTGTGATTGGAGGACTGGCATATCTACGAAGGCACAATTTGGAGTTTCTCTTTAACAAGAATGTCTGGGCCTTCTCTGCACTGGTAACAGCCACCGCACACACATCCATCTGTACATAGATGAATAAATGGTGGTTATGGGAAATAGACATAGATAGGGAGCCAATGAAGGGAAGCTGAAATTGGTGTGATATGATAAAATTTTCTAGTTTTAGTTAAGATTCTAGCTGCAGCATTCTGAACCATTTGAAGCCTTTTAGTACTAGCACATGGCAGGCCTGACAATAAAACCAAACCGTTTCAGAGCTTTTCAGGGAAAAGTTGCAGCGGTGTGAACTGGCCCGTCTCAGCTTGACTCAAGCTGGCTGATGGCGTCGCCTGCTGCAACTCAGCTTGTCAAATCGGCAGCGGCTGGTTTTAGAGCATAAGGCAAACCTGTTTCAACAGCCAGTTAGCTTGTAGCGAAGTCAGCTGGTCAAGTGAGTTACAAACAGCTAGTTGAAATGGCAGAGTTTTGGACGGAGGGAAGAATTTGAAATTTGAAAGAATCAATTTGTTTGAGGAACAGCTGTGTCTGTATGATAGGAGCCTTAAACTATACTCAAATAAGATCATATTTTAAGACACTACAAATTATATCCAGCTACAAAAAAAAAGACTTTGAAAAGCCTGCAGACCAGCGCATTGCACATGTGTGTCTAACTGGATTGCAATTAAGGATTTAAAATTCACTCGTCACTTGTGCTGATTAATGGTCCTCAGCAGGCGGACATGCCACTCCACCAGAACAAGCTCTAAGTGCACAGTAGGGCGCAGATTCTATTTTTTATAACAAAGAAATACAATGAATATGATAATGTAGTATATCTTTAATCTTATCTTTTACTGTAGAGGAAAGGTAAAGTCTCCCACCCCCCTTTCTTATGAATATATCCTGCTCTTTGTTTTTTCTGTGCGTATCAGTGCTTTGTCCTGATCATGACTTCAGGTCAGATGTGGAACCACATCAGAGGACCACCTTATGCACACAAGAACCCCAGCACCGGACAAGTTGTAAGACAGAACCACACTAGTTACAATAGCTCCTCATTCACACTAAATTATGTGAACTAACTATCAGAATCGTGTGAAACTGTCTGTGTGCTTTCAGAGTTACATCCACGGCAGCAGTCAGGCCCAGTTTGTGGCTGAGACACACATCGTCCTACTCTTCAGTATCCTTCAGTTGTATGCGTACGCACTCATGCTTTCACAGTCAGCACACACTGCATACTGAGGACTAAAGCCCAAATTTTTATCTGTATTAACTTGTGTAAAATGCCCAGATCAAAAAACCCCAAGCAAAACTAATCCTTAGTTGATCAGACCCAGAGTGTCCTGTTGCTGGTTTTCTGTTTGTGACAGGGCTGCAAACCACTGATCTTAAAGTGGCACCTGGTGGGTTAATGTATCTCTTAAATTCTGGTGCTGGTGGTTTGATGTCGTGCATTTGTTGTCTAAACCTTGACCTTACTGTCAGATGCTGCTGTTACCATGGGAATAGTGCTGCTGTGTGAGGCTGCTACCTCTGACGTGGACATTGGAAAGAGAAAGAGTATGTGTGCACGCACACACACACTGAATATTCCTATTTCCTCAGCATCTTTGTATACACTAGATCATAAATGCGAAAGTCTGTCTGACTCACTGAGTGAGTGAGTGACACCATTGGTCGGTCAAGTGTTGGAGTTTTCCCATTGGGTGTTGCTCTTTGAAAATGAATGTGAGAACAGTCTTCAATAATGTCATCAGGAGGCTTTTAAACTTTGTTTCTGCTGGCATGAGACACCATGGCCTCATCAGACGGTGTGGGAGCTATGAGCGCATTCCGAGGAGCTTGTGCTCAACGCTCTATCGTTGCAGTATTCTCTGAAACACCAGGGGGTGACAAACAAAACCTTCTGTGAAGAAACAAGAAGTCAATGAGTGTTACCAGAAGAACGCCATGACCAAACATGGCTGCACGCTCTGCTACTGCTCCTCAGTGCAGATGAAGAATTGTAATTCTATTCATGGACATACTTTATCGCAGTTAAACAATCTCTGTGAAGAAAGAAGTGGAGTACATGGGACAAAACGAAGGGCGAACTTCCTATACACAATTTGATTCTACTGTCACAATATAATTCACTCAAGTGTAGAGTTTTAAGATCCCCTCCTGTTTTTGAAGCATTTGAAAATGAATTGTTGGCTTTTTAAAATCCTTGAGACACATTAATAGTAAAAATTAATTTATTACTTCTTAAGTTCAGTTATTTGCTTTTATCAGTATTTGTGGCAGTCGTGTTCTCAGTTGTATTGTAATGATGCCTGTTGCCTAAGAAAAGCTGCTTGCTTACAACACTGCATCAAGCAGAAACAAGCTTTAAACTTTGGCCACAGTGTATATAGCACATAGACCAGACACGAGGTGTCCACCTAGTCTTGTTCAAAGTTGCCCAAATGTTTACTGCTCACTAAGAGTGAAATCACCTTTTTCCATCTGCAAGTCAGGGAGCATAATATCCTTATAGTACTTTAGTTTAGCTTGAGTGTTATTGATGGGACCTTTTGTAAGTGCTTTAAAAAACAGAAAGGAGAAGTGATTCTAAATCATCAGTGAATAAAACTAGTATTGGTGTAAAATAAAAAATGTGAGAGTGGTGACTATAACACAAGTCTGTTGTGGAGATGTCTGTACATTATGATTTACCATGTGAGGCATTATGGTTCAGGTAGGAAATCTAGCGATTAATCATGACAACGTTTGACTTATTGGGAAATCAAGCTGTATGTGTTTGAGTGTGGAGTGACTTCTGACAGTTTATTACTGATGTAATGAAAAGTACTTCTGTTCATTCTGATGACGTTGTTGAATATGAATGGACAAACACACAGATATACTGTATAGTAAAACTGATTGTGTGTGTCAGTTATGTGTGTAGCAGGTATTGGGCTGGTGATGCTGTTCTTCAGCTGGCTGCTGTCCATTTTCAGAGCAAAGTACCATGGATACCCATACAGGTAGAGACAGACCCGTTTATATTTTTTTGATCTTGTTTTACCTGCTGTGATTGGCTGAGATAATAATGCCCCATTTCCATTGGCTGAGAGTCTTGCTGTCTCTGTTGCAGCTTCCTGATGAGTTAGAGCTGACCAGCATCGTCCAGCTTCACAGAAAGTATGAGCTTCAGGACAGGAAGTTCCCCAAAGTACTGCCAACAAGCAGGGTGCTGTCCACATGTCTGTTTGCTAAGCCATGGTTTGTCTTCTAAAAGTGTGTGTGTGTGTGTGTGTGTGTCTTTTAGACACTGTGCCTTTACAAAGACTCAGCAAGCAATTAATTTGCCAACAACAGAGCCCTCATGCGTGTGCATTCTGAACTGTCTTGTGCCAAAATGTTTTCTAGATTAGAATTAAAAAAACAAAAACAAAAAAAAAATTCAGGATTTCTTCAAGTGATTGATTGATTGGTAATTGTTCTTCAGTCCAGCTCCTCCTGGACACACATCTCAGTCTGTCTCTATATTTTTTTTTAACTGTTGGGACCATAAACAGGTCATGGACACTGTTTAATTGTGTGTGTGTGTGTGTGTGTGTGTGTGTGTGCGTGGCTGAACTTGAACCAAGATATAATTTTTATGGAGTAGCATAGTGGGAGCAGTCTTTTTTCTTTTAGGTCCTGTCCAGATCCTAATAATGTCCCAGGACGTATTCTGGAAACGACAATACATGTTGGTGCTAACTGTAGGGAAATGGAGACAGGTTTTTTTGCAAGTACACATATTAATTTATTTACTACTTATTTAGCTCTGACTAAATGACTTCAGGTTAATCATCAATGTACCAACGGTGTCCATTTTCCCATTTATTAGTTCCAAATGACATATTTCCTTCTCGACTCTTTCTAAGTTAGGTATCAGTGCCTTTCTTGAAAAGTATTTATAGATAGGACCCGTAAAATAGAATGTTACCTACAACACACTGCTGTGCTTTCAGGCAGGCCATGATTGGGTAGTTGCAGCACAGGTGGAAAAGAAGTAGGGCATGGAAGCTACAGGTTATGCTCTCGGTTGAATTAACTGTTGAGGAGCCCTCATTACCTCTCATTGCTCTTGACAGTATAAGCAGTGTGAACCAATATTTGCTTCGTGGTCATTTCATTACATAACAAATTAATCTTCCATACAGCCAATGAAATGGCTTCATTTTGAACCATGTTTTTATTAAACAGTAAGGTCAGTGTTGTATCATAGGCAGATGGTCACACTGAGCCAGTGTGACCATGCTCTTAACCACAACCACATTATCTTTCCTGCTAAGTCTCCACAGGAGCACATTAAAAGGAGCATATTTGATATTTCCTTTTTTTTTACTTCCTTTTAATAATAAAATTATTAACAATATGTTTAAAAATCACTGACATTATTTTTGACTGCAAAAAGGGACAACTAATTGCGATTTCAGTTCAGCAAGATTTTGGTCCCCTGTACAACACAGGCCTTCAAGATCTGGTATTTAAGTACTTACCATGTCCATTTGTATTGTGGATTAGTGGTGCATACTCCCAAACCCATTTTCTGTTAAATCGTTAGAGTACGGTCTAGATCTGCTCTATATGAAAAAGTGCCCTGAGCTATATAAATAAAATTGAATTGAATTAACAGGGTGTTACATGTTGCGGCATTCAAATGAATGGTTCCTACGATGCGAAGAAATGATTTCTAATTATTTTTTTAACATCAAATCGGAATGCATCATCAATTCAATTCAGTTTTATTTATATAGCGCCATATCATAACAAAGTTATCTCAGGGCACTTTTTCATATAGAGCAGGTCTAGACCGACTCCTTATGTTTACAGAGACCCAACAATTCCCACCAAGAGCAAGCACAAGCGACAGCGGTAAGGAAAAACTCCCTTTTAACAGGCAGAAACCTCGAGCAGAACCAGGCTCTGGGTGGGTGGTCATCTGCCTCGACCGGTTGGGTTGAACCATCACATTCAAGGTTTGCTACGAGCCTATTTGGAATTTAATAGTATAAAGTATTAGTAGATGAAAGTTAATTTTTTCACCATACCTCCCTCCCCTATTCATTTTCAATTTAAGAAATGAGAAATAGCAATTTGTAGGGGGGGGAAAAAAAAAGTTGTCTGAAGAATGAAAAAAACGTGCTGTATTTCTTGTTGTTTTTAAAAAAATCACATCACCTCTGCTACTAATTAAACCGTGTTTGGATTTATTAAGTCGTGACTGAATCATTTTTCACATGGGGTTTGTTTAATATACCTTAGTTCTTTCCACCTGTAATAGGTTCAAAGTGAGCTGGTGTTAGGTTAAAATGGAATAGGAGCAAGTGGCAAGTTAACTATTCTTTAATAATAATAATAAAGATTTTGTCTCATATTAAGAAGTAAGAATGGCCTTAACCCCAGAGCAAGATGAGATTTTGGAGTGTGTATACATAATGACAAGTATACAAACTTATTCATCATTTTTTCTGTTATGTTACCAAGTGCTTTCAATGTTTTGTGTGGCTGCCTTATCAGGTTGTACCAGGGGAGAATATTTGATATTAAAGTGCCTTAACTGCCTTTCAGTGTTTCTCTTCCTTTTTCTTTCAGTTTTTGGAAGCCCAGTATGCCCAAGGGAAGCATGTGTGTGAGTCTAAGATAGATCGATCTATCTCTCTAGAGCGATAGATCGATCTATCTCTCTAGAGCGATAGATCGATCTATCTCTCTAGAGCGAGAGATAGAGCTATCTCTCTAGAGCGAGAGATAGAGCTATCTCTCTAGAGAGAGAGAGAGAGATCTATCTATACACAGCTTGAACATTCACAGGAAGGCAGTTGCCATCATCTGGACCTCTGTGACACCGGTGTAGCAACAGTCCAACATGCCGGCTGCCATTCATCCTTTCTTAGATAGGAGTGACAGACGGCCACCTGGTCAGAGAGATGAAGATGGGAGGAGACAGACCCTGAATGAATCCTCGATTGGTGGTATGCCCTTATCCCACTGCCAGCCGTCGACGGAGCAGTGTGGTCCACAGGCGACTACAGGTGGCTTGGCCGCCAGCAGAGTATCCCGTTCCCGCTTGGAGTAATGGACAATGGGCCACATGGGTGGGCAGGTGGAGGGTGGCTGAAGATTGTGAGTGCAGGTCCGTAGTCAATGGTGGCTGAGTGAAAAAGGGAGCTGAACAGTCACAGGTACAGTTCATGAGCCATTATCCATAAAAAAACCCCATTAAACATTAAAATGTATGCTTCTGTGATCCCTAAGCTAATTCTTGTTCCTATGCATATAAATTAAGTAAAATAATAAAATAAAGTCAACACAACTGTACAAAATAGCAAAGTGTGTATAACCCTGACCCGTGAAGAAAAGAAAACAGAAAGTTGAATGTCCCCACAGAATGGAGCAATGGCACTGTGCAATAATCAACCCAAACACTTTTCAAACTATAGTTTGACTTTAAGAAAATTTGTAAACACCATATTTCGTGCAGAAATCGCTATTGTATACTCATATAATTATGGTCAATTATTTTAACAATTACAGTATATTGAACATTATATATGGTTAAAAAAAACAAACAAAAAACTGTCGGGCCTTCAAGTGCCGTTTTAAAGTTTGACCTGTTGTGGGCAGTAGCACTTCTTTGAAGCATTGCGTCGCAAAAAAACAGTAGACGAAGAAGACGGAACCCGGAAAATTTGACAAGATGGCGGAATGTGAAAACAGCAACGATGTTAGACAGTCATTAAACTCGGATGCAGAACCTCCTAAATTATCTGACCTGCTAGAACGTGGGTGGAAGATATTTGAGGAGGTAGACAGTACAAACGAGCCACTTGGCTCTAATAGTGTCCAGGTCCGAGTTAAACGCGGTATGAGTATGTTGGAGGAAGCGTCTAGAATGGTGGCTCAGCTCGACCTGTTCAGCCGCAATGAAGAGCTGGAGGAGATCGCCACGGCAGACTTGAAATACCTGCTGCTGCCCGCGCTGTTAGGAGCTCTGACCATGAAGCAGACCGGACGGGACAAACGGCTGGCGATAGTCCAAACAGCCCGGGCTTACTTCATGGATTTCTTGAGGAGATGTAAAGGATATAACATAACGTTGTCACAGTTTGAACTGCCAAAGTCGACGAATGAAAACACAAGTCCTGACGAAGCATCAGAAAATGGATGTTCTACAGCCAAGGTAGGTGCCTTAGCTAAAGATTACACTGTTAGCATAAATGACAGCAAATGGCTTCGTAAGACAAGTGATGTGCTTCAGTTTGAAAAGGTTCAAATGTTAAGTTATCGTTTGATCATTTGTTTTTGTGCAGAACCCTTAACAATAACGAGTACATAACATGTTTCAAAATGTAGAATCATTAGAATGAACTGTTGTTGAAGCAGTAACTGTTAGCATCAATAAGGTAGTTGTAGCAGTTGATGGCGTGTAGAAGCAGTAGTAACGTTGTTACCAGCAGCATCATCATCATCATCACCATTACCAGCATCATCATCATCATCATCATCACCATTACCAGCAACATCAGTAGCCGTTGGTAACGTTATGTCACTGTTGGAGGCCGTTTTACAGCGTGTCAATCAAAGCATACTTTGAAAAGAAGTGAAGGGGATTAACTCTGAACTGTGATGTGTGCTTGTTATTCCAGCCTGTTCCCTGCTCGTCAGACCTGGTTTCCATGGCAGCCCAGAGACAAGCTAAGATTGCGCTGTACCGTCAGAGGAAGGACCTGGAAGCCAGACTGTCCGAAGTTCGCAGAGCCGTGGACAGCGGACAGGCCGACGACGAAGTCAGCAGAGATTTTTACCTTCTGAATGTCCGGAGATGGGTCACTTTGTCTCTGGAGGAAATAGAGAGCATTGACCAGGAGGTGGAGATACTCAAGAAGATGGACGGTCTGAAGCAGGGTGCTACCAAGCAGCCAGTCAGGCCTCCCATGAAACCCTTCATCCTCACCAAGGATGCCGTACAGGTGAGCCTGTGTGTACCAGACAGTGGGGCCAGCTGGCTTGGTACTGAACGACAACGGCTAGCAACAAGAGCATGTAGAGCAGAGCTGGACTGATCCATTGTCCAGGCCAATAAGATCTTATTGCAGATAAACGTCCACCGGAGAGCACAAGGTTTTTAACTGTACAATGTCCCCATTAAAATGTCTCTGCTATAGCCCATCCACTGTAAAGGTAGCAGCTGCTGACAGCAGTGTCCAGTGGCTGTCCATGCAAACATGATGGGCACAAACAGTCGAGTCAGGGGGTTAATAAACATTGTTGGATGACTAGATTGACTCAGTCAAATTGGTTGCCATACTTTCCACAATAATGCTAATGAAACTGAAATGAGACCTGATACTTTATGATAGATAATATTGTGTTTGCATCTTAACTACAAAGATACCTTATCTTTGATAAATGTTCAGTTGTATGTAGCCTGATAGGTGAAACCCAGGGCACAAACTTGATCCCATCTCTGGCTGCTGCTCCTAAAGCTTTGGAGCACACAGTAATAACTGAAGAAGACTAAGATGAGTGAATCAGCGCCTTCTCCTCTCAGCTGGACACTCAGCAGACTCTACTTAAAGAGATTTTAGGCAGTAAAGTGGGAGTGGGGACAAAAATAGGATGTTGAAAAGTGAGGGGAATATGTCCTCCCCAAGCAGAACAAAGACCTGCTCTCAGTGACAGGGAGTGCATCTTCTTCAGTAAAGCCAAAGTTAGCACGTTAGCCTCACATCATAAGGTTCATCTCTGTGTAAACTGACGAAAGGTTAGCAATAGGACGAGCTGGTGAGCTGACATTTGCTATGTTGCATCAACAACAATCATTAGATAGCTAGCTCATGAAGCTAGCATTAGCTACCTACCTGTCCAACAAAGGTAGTAGCAGCATCGTCCACCTTCCAAATGACGCCCCAAATATCAAATAGGTTGTAAACCCAGAACAGGTGGTTCACAGGCAAAACGCAGATCCAGAAATGTGTCCTTTTAGAAAGCTCGAACTCTCTGCAGCCATTCAGGTGAAAGAAGCCATGTTTATTTGGCTCAAAAAGCCACTAACATCTCACTCAGTTTTAAACGGAACGGTAAAACTGACAGGGTTAAGTGATACTAACCCCTCGGCATCACAGAACCACAGTCGAACGCACACAACAGAAAAGTGAAGCAGGTTGAGGGAGCACTACACCTGGACCTCTGTGGACAGGGCTTCATTAAAACAAGAAATTCCTATCGCACAGAGTGTGACAGAGTATGTGTTTTCTTCATCCACAGGCTCAGGTGTTCGGAGCTGGTTACCCCAGCCTTCCCACCATGACAGTAGATGACTGGTATGAACAGCAGAGGAAACACGGAGTCCTGCCTGACCAGGGGATACCCAGGAGGGTCGCTGTAGAGGAGGACACTGACGCAAAGGAGAGGGAAGAAGAAGAAAAAGAGAAAAAGGCTGAAAACGATGACGAGGAGTCTCTGCTGAAAGCCAGAAACTGGGATGACTGGAAAGACACTCATCACAGAGGTTATGGAAACCGCCATAACATGGGCTAACACAGTGCGTGTCTGTCTTAATTTCTATTTTAATCAGTGCAGGAAGTGGACATTTTTCAAAATCCTGATCCAAGAAATGCCACAGCATCACCTGATGAGTTAATTGATTGGTTCATCTGCAGGTAGACACTACAGCTGATTGGCTCATGTCTCATTTTCTGTTGTCAGTCATTTAGCGGGTTGGATTCAGCAATCGTGTCATGTGGTGTCTGTGGAGCCCAGCCACCATGCTGCCAGTGTTTCTGCTCTGTACTGAAAATAAAGACACTGATCAAAGCATGTAGCAAGGAAATCACTGTGTACACAATACACATTGCATACATAATAACCTCACCCCATGATATTTCCAGTGGCTCCAGTCATGTGACCTATTTCTTTAGTTACAAGTGGGATTTGAATCTTACAAATGTGATTGGGTTGCTCAAAAGTGGGTGTGGTTTAGGGATTGTAGCACAGTATGGAGCTGTAGAGCACTATAGGCAGATACTGAGGACTGATGGCTTCCTCACACACCTGTGCTGTAGAGGAGGAGGAGGAGGGCAAAAAAGAGGAAAACAACCATAACCTCATTCTTTGGAAATGTAAACAAAGGTTTTGCCAGCTGAAATCCAAACACACACTAGCTAACAGTAAAGTGCGGTTTTATATGATGGCCGTGTTTAGTTGGTCACCCCAAACCACATTTGATTGGATCCATTAATGTAACTGCCCCTGAGCTCAAGGTGAGTCATCAACAATATTAATTACATTTACAGGAAAAGAACAAGGGTTCACCTGGACATAATTGGCATGTAACAAGAGAGAAATGCCTGTGATGCTGATGATCATAATATTCAAATACAAAGACTTTAGAAAGACCACTGCAGCAACATTCACAAAGCTGTACATTTGTCTCTCCTCTCCTCTCACTTACTGATGCCCACATATTTGTACATGTGAGATGCTTGTAGTAGTTATTCTGATCCTAGCTTTGAAAGTCATCATCAGAGCGGCTAGAATTACTTGCAAAAACATATCAAAGGTTAGAGGAGCTATGTCCTAAACTACTTGTAAGAAACTGGTTAACACATTCAACTCGTTACACACGTTACACCCACCACTTTAGACTTGTGTAATCCTCTCTTTGTTGGTTTACTCAAATAAACATCAAAATATATTGCTGAAGTACTTCAATCATTTCATCGGCTGTCAGTGCAACCCAGAAGATACTTCCAAATGATGTCTTTAAAGCAGGTTGACTGAGTTGTCTAATAAATCTGAGGATAGGTAATAACAGAACTCTCATAATCAGACCTACAGTAGACAACAACACTCATGTTTCTGTTAAAAGTGTGTCTGAAGTTCTCCAGCAGTTCTCCTGCATTAGAGACAGAAGGTCGCTCATCATCGCTCTAAGTTCTGTAGCAGGGCAGACTTCACATTTGTCTGGACTTCAAACTGCAATGTGTGGAAAGCCTTTTCTGTCAAGTAAAGAAAAAAAAGATAAAAATGTAGACATGATCAAATTAATCATGGTAAGTCTAAAGTATTTTTATATTTTTCATGTCCAACTTTTTTTCTATAATTTTGACCAAAGTAAAAGCAGACATGATGTGCACTGTCTTAAGTGAGTCTAAAGTTTGACTTTCATACCTTATGGAAATTGCAGCCACCAATGCCTGGCTAGAAGGTCTGAAAAATGTTTAATGATATTGCTGGGGAAACTGATATAAAGTACAGTACATATGATTTGTAGTAAATGGGCTGAGGTATGTAAAACAGGTGGTTCGTTAAAAGGAATCACTGGTATTTTGTGTTTTTGGTCCTCTTTTTTTCCAAAAGGATGTGGACACCTGAACATTACACCCAGATGTGAACATGAACATGTCATTCCAAAACCATGGGCCTTAACCTGCTGCTCACAGCCTTCACTCTCCTGTGGTGGACTGTGAGGTCTGGCTCACAGTCTTTTTTAGTGTTTCTTTTTCAAATAGTAGGACTTGATTGAATGGACATAGCCACTGTAATAAGAACACAAAGAACATTTAGCTAGTCCACAGAAGCCTGCTGTACTTTAAGGAAAGAAGTTCAGCACTGAGACCAAAATGGACTTTAACAAGAGAGGCAAGAGAGGTGTAGCAAATGAGAGGACATTTGCTACAGTTTGTTCTAAAAGGAAGAAGTAGCAAAAAAACCAATCTACTGGATATACAATTTACTGCTCATAAAAGCTCCGTTTCTTTCAGCCACGTTTCTGTTAACATATTCGTGGCTAATAATATGACAAATATGACTAATGTTGACATGAGCAGTGAAATGTTATGAGTAGGTGTATGTTGGTACAGGTTTATTTTGAATGTTGTGACCGGAAGTGTGTGAGAGGGTGCATACCAGTCCAGTAGCTTGACATGGGACAGGTCCATGTCATTCGCCCTCTGAGTGAGGACGGCAGGTAGCAGTTAGCTAGCTGTGCGAAGAGTTCCACAACAAGGATAACAGACGTCCGTGTGTTACAGTCTGAGGTAGTGTACTGTACTGTCAACTGTCTTTCTGTCTCACTCCTTGTCTACGTCGTCTGAAACTATCCGCACTGAATGATCAAGGCTAAGTTAGCTAACTTAGCTAAGTTGAACTTCGGGCAGCAGGGAAATAGTTTTTTTTAATAGCCTGTCTCAGAGCTGATGTGTGCGATTATATCATTGGTTTTTCATATTCTTAACTTACACACCACCGTGACAGAGGTGACATAATATAACGTTAGTTACTGTTACAAAGGTTACGCTTTGTCTTGAGTTAATCAGTGACATTAATATCAGCAAACTGTGTAACGTTACTGTATGTCAAAATGCCATTCTTCAGTAGCTAGATATACCTCAGTGCATCATTCATAATATTTATCCCATTTGAATGCTTAAGGCCCGTTCTGATGGGACCAGGAAAAGGTGGGTAATATTAGGCGGTTTGCTCTCTTCCTCCTCCTGCTCATCGTTCCTGGGCGGCATGTGAGCTAAAACACCATGAAGCCAGCTACAGAGTTTGTTGCGCCTCTATTCGCGTCATTACGGTTTCCTGGTTAGTTACAGAGAAAATGGACATAGGGTCAGTCCAGTATTTGCTTTCTGTTTAGGTCTGGTTGGGTCCACCAGCCCTGACAAAAATCCCTCTGTAGCTGCTCAGTGGTCTTTGCTAGCCACATGAGTTTGTGTGCTGGGTGGGCAGGTAGGGTTTACATAGGACTTCTTTGATGCTCTACCATGCTGCACATTGTGAATGAAGTGTGTCTCTCTCTGTAGATGCCAGGGGCTGGTCCATGGGCGTGAGCAGACTAGATGTATTTTACAGAAGGCTGCTCCTCACCAAACTCTTCATTGGGGGATGGGGGAAGCCTGAAGACCTCAAGAGGTATGGAAAACCGAGAACACAACAGAATACAGATTGAAACATCAGGAGTGTAGAGAAGCATGTCATCAGACACACAAGAACATAATAAGAAGGGAGAAAACTTCAACAAGTGCTCCATGGGCAACTAGGACATGTAGTCCCTGCAGCATGTCCTGGGCTGGTCTGTGGTCTCATCCAGGCCCAGTTTCTATCAACCTGTTAAAAACTTAACTGAAAGACAAAACAAACTATAAGCTATTGATCACGTTTATTTTGACTGAAAGCTCAATATTCACAATACAGAGACAGAGGTGATGTTTTTGAATGACTGTACAATATGTCATGATGAATAATATGTTATCTGGAGCACCTATTGGTCATGATAGGGTGGTTTTAGCCTGCTACTTGCAGCTACTGCTCTCTTGTTATCTCGTCAGCTCCAAACACTATCATCAGGAGCGCTAACAACAAAAAGTAAGCTGCCATTGATATCGTTGAATTGCTTCCCATACATCTTCACGGTTTGCAGTTGTTACTGTTGTACTATTTCTGTTTTCTCTGATGTAGCTCCACTCCGCTCCAGTTTCTATTTTAGATTATTTATATTTTGCACATATTGTGTGGAGAAAGTAGCATGTTTCATGTCAAGGATACTTTCTCTCTGTGTTTTCTGAGATATACCTGAAGGTACTTTGTGTAAAAGTGATATTTACTTATTGAAGATTTTAATGGTTGCAAGTAAAAAAACTGTTTCCAAATGCTGGCTTCAGAGAAAGCCTCCTACTATGGATAGTATTATATAGACACTGTCAGCTATCTGCGCTCCATGGAAAGATGAACTAAGACACTGGAACTTTGGCTGAATGGAAAGCACCACATAACAGACGTCTGTCTGACACTACCTAAGGCTTGTGGTCTTAGGGGAGGCTTGCTAGGTTGAAGGTTGATCATAAATTTAAATATTTGCTTCATTACCCAGTTGCATCTTCACTCAGTGTAGGCCCAGATGAGAATCTGTGCTTCCATATCAGTGAGCAGAATGTATCAAAAACAAGTCACAAAAGTCTGCTATTCATTCCAACCTATCTTGTTCAGTAGTAATTTGGGAGAATATTAAAAGAGGCAGAAGTTGCTATTGACACTGTAAGTAGAAAAAAACCATTTAATTTCTAGAGAGAAGCTTTAGGTTTTCCACCCATACAGTCAGAGTGGATGTCCATGAAACACTAACTAAATAATCTTACTGTCTTAATCAGACAAACAGATCACGATGGGCCAGCATGGCAAATTAAATATCATGTACAGATGTTGGTCAGTGTCAAACTAATTGTGACAATTTGTCATGATACAGATTTGAGGTGACGGTGTGTGGTGGAAGCAGTGATCAAACAGATGTTGAACCGATACGGCCCTTCTTGTTTGTGTTTTGCAGAATCTTTGAGTTCCGTAAGATCATTGGAGACAGGGAGAAGTGCAAGTCTCTGGTTCCTAAGGACTATCCAGTTTACATTAACAAGGTACTCATCTGTTCTCTCTGCACTGCTCACTAGTAGAACTACTGTTTGCATCCTCACACATATGTGTGTTTGTGTGCAGACAGAGGAGAACGCCGACTGTCAGATCCACGATGGGTTCTTTATCTCTCCCCTGGAGTACCTGGTTCCTGGAATCCTGCCGCCAGAGGCTGTTAAAGCCAGGTAGAGAACATGAGGTCGTCCCCTACCTCTACTGCTAATGTGATGCTGATCTGAGCCCTGTGATCACTGGAAACTGTAAAGGGATATTCCTCTCTCTGGTGAAATACAAGCTTAGGAAAATGGCAGTTACAAAACCTGAACAGAAAGTTGCAACAGATAGTGGAATACATATTAACAACAAAGGAACTTTACTCCAAAAAATCTTCTCACAATAACAGAGTTTATTGCAGGTCATTTGTTTTTATTTGACAACATGATTTTCCCCAACCAGATAATGATGAAACAAACAGGGCAGAACCATTGATGTGGCCTCATGAATTAAATCACTCATTAGATCTGGTGCAGTAAATGTAAGCTGTTACATGGACAATGAGAACATAAATCACTGATTGCAAAATCACTGACTTTCACACAGCCTGATAAGGTACAAGTGATCACCCCTGACGTGTTTGTGTGCTGTGGTATCCAGGTGAGTCCACCTCACACTGTGTGTGTGTGTTGTTTCAGGTTCCAGTTTATAGTTCCTAAGAGGTGGCAGAAGAACAGACCAGTATGTATCCACTTGGCTGGGACAGGAGACCATGTAAGTCTCTTCAATATTAAAATGTCACTGAAGCTTGTTCATAACCATACTGAGAAACCAAGAAAGGGTTTAACAAGAAGCTCGGTTTTGGCTACATGTGTTCCCTTTGGAGGTGCACAAAGGTGCAGCTGGCTAGCAGACAAACTGCTGAGGAACAAACAAGAAATCCCTGCAGGCACTGATGAATACTGATTGTAGAAAATGCAGCAGGCGCTATGGGAACCAATGTAGAGCCTAGCAGTAGAACCCTGGACAGATTACTGGGATGTTTAACTTGATTGAACTTGTGTGTGTGTGTGTGTGTGTGTGCGCGTAGTTTTTCTGGCGTCGGCGGACCCTGATGGCCAGGCCTATGATCAAAGAGGCAGGAATGGCTTCACTGCTTCTGGAGAACCCTTATTATATCCTTCTATCGTCTTTTGACATCTGCTTCCCTCTTTTTTTATTGTTTGTTCATGTCCCTTGAAATTTTCTGCTGGACAGTCTCAGATGAACTACTGTACTTCAAGTCATATTAAGACATTTTTACTTATGTGTATAACTTTATTTAGGTCAAATCAAATAACATCAATAGCATCAAAACCAAACAACAAAATGTTACATCTGTGTGCAGTTTGAAAAGATAAAAGCTTAAATCACAAATTATAGCATTTTTCCAATTTGATCATCTGGTACTTGAGTAAGTAATTAGTTTGATAAATGGTCAGATGTTAGGTTGCCGGTGCTTTAAAGGGCCACTCCAGTGATGCACTTCCATCAAGCTGTGAGACTTACAACAGACAAAAAGAACCATCAAAAATCAAAGCAGCAGAGGCCTTTCTGACTGTGTGGGTCAAGCTCCAGAAACACTTTGGGCCTCGTGCACGTTGATCACGGTTTAATCAAAGTGAACACAGTGGACGCTCTGACGCAGCACTCGTCCAATCAGAGGCTGCAGTTTTATCAACATGTGTCCTGCTGCCTTCAGGTGGCTGCAGGGATTTAATGAACTGAAGGAGAAGGTTTTCTTACAGATACTGGAAGAATCACTATAATTAATTTAGAGAGAAATGCAGACTGATTTAAACTCATCTACTGGTTGGAGAGCATTTGATTACAGCAGTTTAAGCATTATTCCATCGTCACTGCGCATTTGCTCCAAATATTTAGTCTGCTATTGTTGAAAATAAGCAGACTGGCAGCGAACTGACATTGTGATGTCTATTCTCAATGTAAAGTCATATTTTCCACCTTTGCACTGCCTCGTCTGACTGAACCTCCCTCCTGTACACCGTGAGCTCTGAGCTGGCCACCAAAACACCACACACTTCTCATAATGTACCACTTCCTTAGTGCAAGCTGAGATAACCCTGATGACATCACTATGACATCATCTGGGTTATTTCTCAGACCTGACAAAGCTCCTACAGAACCACAGAGGACATTATTCGTAGTACACCTCAGGACTGAGTCTCATGTAAAATCAGTGGAGTCGCTCTGTAAGTGTGTATGTTCAGTGTTAACCCAATAACTTGAATACCAGCAGGCTAACAGGCAGCACTGCTGAGGCTTTGGAAACACAATAATGATGAGGACAAGAGTGTGATGAAACAAGCCCATTGATCAGTAAGTATAAAAGAAAAGATGGAGCCAAGGAAAGGATTGAGAAATCTGTTCTGTCCACCATCTGACGGTTTTATGTTTGTGTCTTCATCTCTTTATCTGATGTATGCTACATGTCTCTGAGCATGTTTTATTCCTTGACTGACCTTTTACATGGCTATCGTAAACCCAAAGACCAACTGTAAGTTGACTCCCCTTCACACACTAGTGACTTTGATTGATTGATTGATTGATTGATTATCAGTTTGGCAACTGGTTGGGTTTCTAATTTCAGACAGAAGTAGATAAAAACCAAAACCAATAAACACAAATAAAAAACAAAATGAAAACCAAGAAGTACATTAAAGCGAGTTTTTAGTTTTAAAAATGAGAAACATTTTTTGCAGTGGATGGCTACATACATGACATCATGCTAACTCTGTAAGTGATGATTTACCAACTAGCTAATTGTTTAGAATTTTGGTTCTTTTTGGAAAATCCGGACTGAAATGTGAACAGTCTCTGGAGGATTCTGCTCTTTGTGATGTGGCTGTTGGCAGACCAAACATCTGGTTATTTGTGGTCAGAATACAGACAGAGAGAACGTGCAGCAGGGTGTTTGTATGAATGCACTATAGCCCAAAAGATACTGCATTTCTGAAGCTATTTGAGAGTTTTACTAACAACATATTAGCTGATATTCATGTTTTTAACGAAGTTTATTTACATAAAAAGATTGTGCAGCAGGTTTGTAGTTGATATTTAAATCAGTTGTGTTGGCTTTTGCCATCAGAGTCACTCACACACACACACACACACACACACACACACACACACACACGTACAAACATCCCAACATGAGGTTTCACCTCTTCATCGTGTTGTTGCTGTAGGCGTGAGTACTGTGAGTTGGCTGGTGACTAATCGATTGATAGAAAATGAATCGGCAACTGTTTCAAGCACAGATGCACAGAACATTCTCTGGTTCCAGCTGTTTTCTGTTTCTCTCTGTCATATCTGACAGTAATCTTAATATCTAAAGATTTTGGATGATTAGTCGGACAAAACAAGCATACCCAAGACATCGCCTTGGACTACAAATTGTGAAGGCCATTTTTAACATGTCATAGACTAAACAATTCCTCGATTGACTCGAGCTAATCAACAGATGAATTGATAATTGAATAAATTGTTAGTTGCAGCGCTGCTGGTGCAGATACCAAAACTATTGTTTTTTTGATACCTCACTTTGAGAAAACATGATTCTTCTACTAAACTTTTTTTTGTTCATTGAACAGACAAAGCTTCTCAAATGTTAAATATTCAAGGAGCTGTTCAAGATCTTTGGCCAAAATAACATTTTAAAAAGTTCAGTTTCAATCGATCAAAAATGATTCAACAATATTGTGAATCTGACCAGACATCATTGTGTATGCCACTTCGAACAAAATGAATGAATGTTAATGGGAATGTACTACATGTGAGTCAGTACCACAAACATATTGAGACAGTCAGTTACTGGACCAAGGACCCAATTCAACACTGGTCCTGCAGTTGCACTTCTAGAACTTGGGAGAACAGCAGCTCTTGTCAGCTTGGATTCACAGCAGTTACAATGGATCCCAAGGGAGACCCAGAGTCACAGCAAAAAAGTTCCAAACTCAGTTTCTCCTCAACAATGCTAAATGGCAATGGGAAAAATGTTAGAAAGCTCAGGAAGAGCAGCAGAGGAGAGATCCCACTCCCAGCACGGGCTAACAGGAAATAGATGATGGATTGTAATTTTACTACCAACAGAGTAAAATTACAGTATGGACAATCAGGATGACAAAGTACTTATTTAGAGATTTATGTGGCAAAGCAGCAATTGTCTCGAACATACTGAAAATGGAGCTAAGCACAGTGATTTGAGACGTTTCTTTGGTTTGATGCTTCCTGTGAATTCAGGCTAATTACAGCTGCCGTCCTCCACCCGGC
Source organism: Maccullochella peelii (assembly GCA_002120245.1). Classification (NCBI taxonomy): domain Eukaryota; kingdom Metazoa; phylum Chordata; class Actinopteri; order Centrarchiformes; family Percichthyidae; genus Maccullochella; species Maccullochella peelii. The sequence goes on along the minus strand of LKNJ01003712.1, from coordinate 3,950 downwards.
CAGACTACAGGGGTTCATGGTTTAATATTAAGGTAGATTTTGAGTGGACTTTTGCTTTAAAGCTGGGATGAATTCAGTGTAAAGTAAACGGGGACATTATTTGTGAGTATTTTAGGAGGTCCAGTCTAAAGAATGTGTCAGACCTGTTTGTGATGGGAGGGGCTTTGATCCTGGAGTCAACAGTGCTTCTCCGTTGGCTGGAGAGAGAAGGTTACTGGCCACTAGGAATGACTGGCATCTCCATGGGAGGATATGTGAGTCACCAAAACAGCACACATTCTACCATTCTGTTTACTGAAGCACTTTTCACTGTGATGGTATCAAATCCATGTACTCTACCAGTACTCCACTTCAGCAGTTCAACATGCTTGTCATGCTGGAGCCATGCATCACCAGCATGTTGCTTAAACTTTGAAAGTAAATATTTTACATGCAAGCCCATATATAAATACAAGTGGGTCCACTATAATACCTAACCCTAGCCAAAGACCCACTTTTTTTCATGAAGTCCCTTTGTGTCCAGATGGCGTCCCTGGCAGTGACTAACTGGCCGAAGCCCATTCCTCTGATTCCCTGTTTGTCCTGGTCCACTGCCTCTAGTGTCTTTACCACGGTAAAACACTCTTTCTACCTGACATAGATCAATAGGGAAACATTCAGTTGGCATCATAACCAAACATTGCTGCTACAGGTGTTTTCTCTCCTTACTGCTTGATGCAGTGAGGATTATGAAGATCACATGAACCATGAAAACTAACAAGGAGAGGTTTATTGTAGCTTTGAACCCTTCCACATCTACATTTCTATGGTTTTTCACCTGAGCCTTTAATTTAGTTTAGAAAACTTTATTGTCCTCAGAGAGGCAAGTTGTGTTACAGCACATAGTACATTTAAGGACACATCACAAAACCTACATGGAACAAATATTAAACAACTATCAGCCGTGCTACCATCCTTGGCCCAGGCAATTAAAATCATGAATAAATAAATACATCAACTTTACATATTGTAATGGAAGCCCAGTGGCCCTGTGTGTGTGTGTGTGTGTGTGTGTGTGTGTGTGTGTGTGTGTGTGTGTGTGTGTGTGTGTGTGTGTGTGTGTTTTCTATCACTTATTGTCCCCCAGCAAGTATGACCCTGTCACTATGTGTGTGTGTAGGGAGTGCTGAGTAAAGCAGTGAACTGGACAGAGCTGGAGAAGCAGTATGCCATTAACTCCGTGTTTGAAGAGGAAATCATCACGCTGCTGGAGTACTGTGGGGTATGTTTCCACTTGCTCACACAGTGATAGAAAATGTTTCGAATTTTTATGTGGTGTTAGAATTTTTCATGAGATCCAGGGCGGCACAACTGGCCATGGCTAGGTTACAATTGGCTTACCAAATTGATAAGTTGAGTAATAAGTTGATCAATCAGAGGCAAATCATTTATTATTTGAATTACTTATCAACTTAGGGTAAACCTTTGCTTATTGTAGCTTCACAAATGCTCACATTACCATGTTTTTCTTTATTTCATGTCAATATAAAATGACACTTTGAACACACAAGAAGAAATCTTTAAGCTCTATTGGGCTCTGGTAATGTGATGGGCAAATAAGGTCATTATTTCAATCCGAGAAACTTTTAGAAATGGTTCTGCAGTTAGCTTTGGCTCTTTAAGGAAGCTCTCCAAGAATAAGAGCAGCAAACACATACATGAACACACATGAGCATCAATAAGTACTGTGTCTTTTGGTCTGTGTGTCCACATCTATCAGGCTGATTCCTTTAAGATGGGTTCAGAACTTGTGAAGAATACGGACTCTTTAGAGCATCTGCTGGACCTGTCTGGAGATGACAGAGCGTCAGTGGGCCACAACTCCAAAGCTGGAGGGGAAGCTGAGGCTGGACGAGGCCTATTGATTGGTGGAGGCCCTGAAAGGGGTGGTGTTGGAGACAGAGTAGACCAATTCTTATCATCAGTGAACAGCAGTGGGATGAGCTTGGACACTCTGCCAAGGTAATCAGTCCAAATTATTGTGACTAGAAGCTAGTGAATGTGGGTTGTTTTTTTTAAGGACAAGGCTTCAAATATAATCTTGATATTTGTAATATCCACTGTAGCTCAAAAATGCATTTCTTGTTTTCTGGACATATTGTTTGTTCCACATTCTTCATCTCACACCACACATTCTAAACATGTGACTTGTGTATACATTGGTGCGGTGAAGAGATTTAAACACCTAGTCATTATGTAGATACTGGACGTGTTGTCTGGTTTGATGTGCATAATCTATAATTAGGGCTTCTAGCACATTGTGCTGATAGATGTCATTGTTATGACATCTGCTGGCACACCATTTTATCCCAAGGGAGGTTGTTTTGAGACCATCACTACAGATCTCCTGTGTTCTATCAGACAAATGTGCATGAAACCAGTTCTGAGAAAACGTCCAAACCCAGACTGTGTAGTTTGTCAACAGTATCAAAAGCCTTAAAAAGATCCACAAACAGTGGATTCGTGTCCACTGAATGTATGACATCATTTAGTATAACTGTAGTGTACTCTGTCATGGTCTGAAACCTGACTGCAGGCTGATTTGCAATCATCCATCAGTCCAAACCTGTATGGGTGGATGTGCAACTATCGACATGGACATGGTGTTCCAGTGCACTAATTAGAAATCAGAAGTAAATCTGACAAGTTCGTTTTAGTTTTCTGGATCCTATTGTTACTTGTGGCTCCAGTGACACTCTTTCATCATTTAGGTTTCATCTAAAATCTTTTTTTTCTTAGAAGCCTTCATGCAAACAACACAGTGCATGAGAAGAAGACGCATTCAGCCAAATGCTGTCGGCCATCATTACATAGAGAGTCTATCAGCTTCATGAAAGGAGTGATGGACGAATGTACACACATGGCTAACTTCTCTGGTAAGTGTTATGGTGCAGACAGACAGATTTACAGGCAATGTTTCTTATTATTACCATAACACTAAAAGGACAGAAGAAAGTAAATATCAGAATACTGTTCCAGGTGGTGGATCAAGAAACAAACCTCCAAACAGCTCCAAACTCATTTACTGAAGCTATGTTTTGATCACACAGAGAGCTTTCAGGCAAACAATAAAGGTGCTTTCAGACTGTGAGCGGTTGTCGCCGGGGCTGCTGCCTGGCAACATCGATGTTCTGTGTATTGACTCGACAGCAGCCGTCACAACTGCCGCAGCTCCTGGTTACCTCCGATCCTACCAGCCTGTACACCACAGGCTACTGCTATCCACCAACTAAGTTACAATCTCATCACACAGCTGTATAGAGTGTATTGTTTAAATAGAGGAAATGGTTAGCAATATGACAAAAAATGTATAGAAAGTTTTTCTAACTAGTATGATAAATGTTTTTTGTCCCAGACTGGATAATCAGACTTAAGCTGATGTTGCTCCAATAGCTACCATTTCTCTGCATTGATCTGTCTGGTCTCTATTCAGTTCAGGGAAAATACGTGTAAAATCAGCTGCTGTATCTATTCCCTCGCTGTGGTTTCTATGGTTGCTATGGTCACATAGCAAGCTGCTGTGGCAAGTTAAAAAAGTTGGACCATCCTGAACCACCAATGCAGCGGCAAAAAGCTGTGCATGTTCACGAGACCTCCCTCTCCTTGCCGCTGCTACAGACCTCGGCTGCAATCTTTCTTTCTTACATTGAAAACAATGGAAGTGGCGGCAGCACCCACTCGCTGTCTGAAAGCGCCTTAAGGTGGCAGGCTATATATCTACGGGACATACAGTCAGTATTACTCCACCTCCATAATAAGACTCATTCTGCCAATACTGTACCAATCACGCCAGGAAGTAAGCTACACCTGAAGTTGGACAGTTATGCCTGTATCATTAGACTCCAACAAAAAAATTATAATATGATAGAGCCACATTGAATTTTGCAATTATAGTACCTAAAAAAAAAAAA
>LKNJ01003711.1:16014-59050 GCA_002120245.1 Maccullochella peelii | reverse complement strand
TCTGACATTCTAATGGGCTATACTCTACCAAAGGTTTAAATGTCGCAAGATACAAGATCCCACCGCTGCCACCAGTGTAATAAACCTTCTTTCAGAAAGAGAACGGAGAGAGCCCGCCCACAGAAGCCATTGCTGTGGGCACCAAACAAATGGGAACAGAGCCTCGGGTTTCCACAAAATATAATGATCTTTATTATATTTCACACATAAATTACTGCCCGATCACCACCAAAAAAAGGGAAACAGACAGTCCTCCTTGGTCCCCCTACCCCCCCTTAAGCCAGACTATCAATCAGTGATCAATTGGTTCACAACAGCCCGCGTTAAACACCCTCCCTGCGCCACTTCACAATGTCCACCACAAGTGTTTACACATCAAACGCGGTCACTATTTCAATATTGTAAATGTCTCTCTAATATTTTGCCAGTATTATTTCATTGTATTGTGTTTTTTCACTACAATATGAAAATAAAGTTGCAGAGACCTTAAACTTAGTTGAGTTACAGTTGCCACAATGTGTTACTGTTGTTTTGGTCAAAGTTTCAGATGTATTGTTGGAGCCATTGTTATGTTGTTTGTATTATTATGTGTGTATTTGAAATATGTTCACTTGTGGTAATTCCCTGGTGGCACAGTAGGTGGTGTGTGGAGTATGGGGAAGGTATAAGTTGATGTTGCGGTAATCACACAGCAGGTGTGTTGGTTACCAGAGGAAGCAGTTTTTGACCGGCGGATGTAGCGCGAGCTTTTGTTTGTTTGCACCTAAGTTGTTGATAAAAGTGCATATAGATCGCTGTCTTCACGGTAAAAAAAAAACCCTCTATGGTAAAGAAAAAAATTCACTTCAAGTTTGGAAATGTGAATTATTGAACTACATGCTACACAAGAGGACGCATCAATTAGGCCAACCAAAAATCCAGTGGACTATCAAGCAAATAGCTGTCTGTCTTCGGCCGTCATGCTGAAGCATCATTTAACAAAGAGACTTTTTCAAAACAAGCTGTGCTGCGACGAAAAAGTGACAAACCGTTCACTTTGATAGATTATCATGACCTATCTGAACGAAGTTGCGAATCACTTTCACACTTGCAATCCTACAAAATGTGTTCAAACGTGCAGTATAAATGTAAAAAGACTAATTTAAGGCGCCTACACTACATTTTAAATCTATCTGATTCAGAATAATGCCATAACATAATATTTGACTTTTTAGAAACATAAAAATATTTACTATTGTTTACCTTTGTATGGAGTAGTGCTTTAACAATACAACAACAATGCTATGCCATATTCAGTACATATGGACTGTTAACTGTATGTGAAGCTCTTTCTACTGCCTGCAGCATGTTTGTGGCGTTTTCTTCCTCGCTCCGTGAGACCCTGTTGTCCCTGAATCATGTGTCGGCATGTATTGTGTGGCTGTGCAAGTTGTCAATATGTCCCTGCGCCAATGTCATCGAGACAAATGTGTTTGCACATGTTGCACTTGGCAAATAAAGTGACCTGATGTCTGCGGATGAAGATCCTGCGTCGTGCTCCTGCTGTGGATGCTGTTCTTCATGGTCATTCAGAACAAACGGAAGGATCGCATAGTGTGTTGAACATGCAAACACAGTCACACACACACACACACACACGCACACACAGTACATAGCAGAATAGCGTCTTTCTGTCCCTCTCACGCATGCTGACAAGCTCTTGTCTTATGATGAGTCTTACAGTGTTTAGAGCTGAAGTCAGCAGATTTTCTCGTCTGAAGGAGGAAGTGAACAATCAGCGGATGCCGAGCAGATTTAACTGAATTATTCAGCTGATGGTGACCAGACTGTGAAAACCCTATTTAATTATTTCATCAGATTGTCTTTTCCTCTCCGTTCACAAATCAGCCTGTATTCATTCATGGTCATGTAAGAGGGTTATTTTTGAAAACACAAACATCGTGACCTGACAGTTTTTAGCTATTTTATACAAAGAAACGCTCATCAGAGAGAACAGTCCTGTCACCACATGGGTTGACCATGAGGTCCTGGCACCTAGGGTGCTAACTGCCTGAGTCATGCATATGATCCTGCAAGAGGCTATATACATGCCAACTCACGTGATGAGACAATTGTTCACTCTGAGCTAAACTTCTGTGTGTGAGGATGCTGCAACTCTGACTCTCTCTTTTGTTTTCTCTTTTTCTCTTTATTATCCGTCCATCCATCCTTCCTTCCTTCTCCCACTCTACAAAGCACTTAGCAAAGCAAACATATGTGATTGTATACAAATATTGTGCATTTTAGTTATCAGTGTAATAGGAAAAAGCATCTGGGTTAATTTCCAGAGTTCTATGATCTATCAATCTCCAATATCCTGGACCATCTTGTGTGGTCGGACTTCATGTTATTAACCTGCAGAGTCTGCTGTCATCACTCTCCTTCTCTGCAACCCTCCTCCCTCTTCTGCTGTCTCCACCTACACAGAAGCAGATTCAGTGTCTCTCTTTTATGTCTCCATCCTCCTCCATCATTTTTTAGACACTTTAATGCCTCTGTGGATCTATTCAGTGCTTGTGCTTCAGGAAATTACCTCAATGCGTATTTTCTGATGCACCAGACAAAGTGTGAAGTAATCAGACCTAAGAATTAGAATTACTTAAATTACATTTGCAAAAATGCTCAGAAATACGGTATGTCTGACTGACAGTGCAGCCAACACTTGTCAGATGCTGAACGCTGACTTTGTAAGCACTTGTTCCACCACATATGTGCACTTATTGTAGTAGATGTATTGTATTGTTTTGTCAGCACAAAGTTAAATGAAACCTTTGAGTGTAAACAGAATATGATTGGGTTGATATGTGAGGGAGAAAGAAACAGTTGAAACTATTCAGGTTGTCTCTGTTCGACTTGGGTGACTCACCTGAAACCAACTGATATGAGTCATCAGTTGTTGTACAGTACCTGTGTGTGTGTGTGTGTGTGTGTGTGTGTGTGACATACAGTATTAATTCCATTCAAATGCAGGTATAAGATTTCAAATCAGCCAGCAGTTATTTCTGAGGACAACATTATTTCTGAGTTATTCATGTTAGACCTAAAAAGAGAGATAGTGATCACTTTAAGATTGAATAAAAGCATGACTTTTTTTTTCATCCAACAAGTAAAAAAAATAAATAAAAACAATTTCTGAATGTTTCTCAGTGGGCAAAAATAAAATGGAACCCTTTCGACATGTTTATTAAAAATTCGACTCTAAATCATAAATCACTCCTTTTGATTTTATTTCCAAGAATGCTGAGCTTTTGATGAATGCCAGAGGATGCAGTTGCTGGGCTCAATAAGTTTCAGGGATGTCAGCGCCAACAGATTTTACAGTCCAAAACAGCTGTATGTCATCAGCATAAGAAAGCTATATAGTGTCTGCAGATTACATGATCAAGTGGGAGCAGGAGAAAAGAAAACAGGAACTAGGATGGGACCATGTGGTGCTCCCATATAGAATGACCCAAACCAATTAAACATCTTGATAGAGAATTTAAAAAATGGTGAAGGTGTCAATAATTCCCATGTGGTGTTTTAGATGGTGCTATGATTAACTGCGTCAAAGGTCATAAATCAAAGATTCATTTTTTGTGACTTGAGGTATTGCTATGAACAGAAACTAAACTAGATGCTAGCAGCGTGGCTCAAGGGATGGAAATGTCAGCTGGTCAACCATCACTTTGGTCCAGACTCCAGACTGAAATACTATTGGATGGAATGCCATGACATTTTGTTGGCCGCCTGAGGATGAAACCTAATGAATTTGGTCATATCCTGCCTTTTTATCTAGCTCAGCCAGCAGGACAAATGTATCGCAGACCGGCACATTGCGAGTAGTAGTAGTAGAAGACATCACTTGGTTCATGGTTGTAAATAGAACTTTCGGCCCTAATTCCATTTACCCCCATTGTAGCAATCCACAGACAGAAGGGAAATGACAGGGAAGTGAAGGGACAGTCAACGAGAGAGAGAGAGAGAGAGAGAGAGAGAGAGAGAGAGAGCTGCAAACCGTAAACAGCTGTTTCTATGCACCTCCCCCTGCTGATTTTGAGTGATTATTGTGAATGCTCTGATTAATAAATGCTTTGTTAAGTATGTACTGCCTCACAGAGCTGTTAGCATGGCTGTAGACACTTAGCCTTTCCTCTAATAGGACCAAAAATATAGTTTAAACTAAATAATGCTGGTATTACATTAAGTTGTAGCGTCTGTAAAACCTTTGAAGAAATGTTTGGAGAATAAGTTGGTAACTGTTAAAAATGAAGGGTCCAGACTGGGTCACAACCAGAAAAGAACCTCAAAATTGACAAACCCCAAGATGTTTTTCCATAAGTGTCCCTGAAGGAATCTGGTTAAAGGAACTAAACAATGGGCTCAACCAGTTACTTATATTGCATGAGAAGGGAAAGCTGTATCTGGACAGTGTTCAAAATTACTAGTTAGTGATGCATAGACATTTCCATTCAGGATGTTAAGGAACAGTCTCTGGGTTGTGGTAATTGTTCGCCAGTCATATTATAGAAATATCCCTCTCTGTCAGCCTTCACTACTGAATTTATCTTCATTTAAAAAAGAATCTGTCTCTTGCCCTTCTTCTAGGCTTTCATTAACTCTTTTGTGCCTGCATCCTCATAAATCAGTAGAACACCGTTTTTACTTTGTTTCCTTTGAGTCGTGACAGGGGTAGTTCCATAAAAAAGCATAAAGACAAAGAGTGTCTGCGTAAAAATGCTGTTTATGTGGTGCTGCAGAACATTAATATGTCTTTTCTTGAAAAACACTGGTGGAACAGCTGTATGCTGTTTAGTTTACGCTATTTCTGTCTGATTCATGTGAAAGGGAATCTTGAAAATCTCTAATGACTGCATCAAGGAAGAATTCAACTCTGTGGTACTAAAAGTAACATAATGAGAAAGTGGGGTGTGTTGTTTGCGTGTCTAGAGAAGAGTATGAGGTAAAATACACCATGGTATATGAGTGCTTGTGTGTATGAGAAACAGAACAAGGGAGTGTGAGTGTATGTGTACTATAGGTCTGCCTACAGTTATTTTAAGCATTCCAGTATTTCTCTTAGACTTGTCAATGAACTGCTGGGGAGGCAGACTGAGGTGCAGAGAGGAACGTGGAGTCTTGCTGCAGAGGGTGAGCTGCAGAATCATGATACAGCTGAATGAGGGAGGGAGAGAGGAGGGAGGGGAGAGCAAGGACGAGAGAGTGAGAGACAGAAGGATAAAGGGAGTGAGGATAGAGGCACTGAGGTTTAGAAAGGTGGGTGTTGGTATGTGTGTGTATGCGTTGTGGGGATGCTAACATCCATTCGATCCTCTTTACGTAACTGTATCTGTTGCTGCAGCATGAATAAAACATTGTTGCAGTGAAGGGGATGGTCTCTGTCTATACTGTCGAACTGTTGCACTCAACAAGTCCTCATACCTAAACGACAACATTCGTCATGACCTCTTAAATGACTCACAAGACTGTTTTCTGATCCGCCACCACCATGGTTAAAGTGGCAATAGACAACTATTTTGCTTTAACTTATCATTATGAAGTAAATGTTGATTGCACAATGTAATGGCTCTAAAATAATGACACCACTGGCGTTTAGACTGGTTCCCTATAAGCCTCACTTTTACTGTGCAATTTTGTCTGCCCCCGGGCACGATCTCCCAGGGAAAAAGAAGGCTCAATTTACGGCACAAACGATGATTAATAGGTCTTTTATTTTCCGGTAGCTATTGGTAGCTATCCCAAGCTAGCGGAAATGGCGGATGGTGGAACAACCTGAGTAGCCTAACTGTGGAAACTCTGCCTGGCAAAAGAAAAAGAGCCCCGTTGACAAAGGAGGCAAAGATGGCGAAGAGAGAAAGTATGATAAAAAAACGAGGAAAAACAAGAGTGAACCTCGGATTGGCATTCACTCAATGGAGAGAGCTGCGGGACTTGAGAGGGTTCCAAACCGACTAGCGGGTGTTTTACTCTGCCTCTATCATAACACTGAGATCGGGGTTTCTAGTTCATATTGGGATTCTTACGGTTATTTCTTGCTTTGCACCACCCTGGCTACTATCCAAAACGCTACCGCTAGCAGCCAGAAAATGAACCAATTCAAATCAGTTTTATTTATACAGCGCCAAATCATAACAGAAGTTATCTCAGGGCACTATAGAGCAGGTCTAGACCGTAACGTTACTCTTTATATTATTATTTACATATACCCAACGATTTCCACCATGAGCAAGCACAAGACAACAGTGTTTTCTTCTACTCCCCCCTCCACCCTTACGCCAACCCATTGTAGTCACGTACTTGTTTGCGTGAAGCAACACTCAAACTATGTTATTACTCAATATAAAATGGTGACAATTTCACTTCTTTCTTCTCTTTTATTTCCAAAATGTTGTTTCTTCAACAGAAAATTGGAAACAAATGTAGTGTGTCCTGTGTTGTTGGTAGCAGCTAGGCTCGGAGGGAAACTGAAAGCGATCCGCTTGACTTTGCGACAGCGGCGCTAAGACCATGACCAGATATTTCAGTAGGTTCTTTAAACCTGCAACAAGATCATTTTTTTGGCAACTTGCTGACATATTATCACCTCAAGTTGATATGGCGGACGTTAGCGTTAGAACATTAGCAAACAGTGGCTTACTTACACACTGAGCAGAACTAGAGAAGAACTTGATCCATATGTAGATACATGTAGATTGATTGATCGATTTTTGATTGTGAAATTGGTAAGACCCTCTAAGTTGTCAGTGCTTCTCTGCACCACAACCATCGAGATAATTTCAATGACATTTTTCTATACTTTGGGATTAAAGTTGTGATTAAATTGCAATTCCGAGAATGGCTGGAGGTGAGTGAGGCTACATTTATTTACAGGCATTAATAGGTTCAGTAACACAGCACCAGTGTGGGCCGCCTGTAAGCCAATCCTGCTAAGTACCACTTAGCATTCAGAGACAATATGTAAGTCAATGTGACTGCCTCCAGAAAGATGTGTGTGTCAGCTCTGCCATTGCATATGAGACATATATTGTAAGAGTAAGTGAATCAAGTGCATGTGGAAAAATAATTTCACCAATAGTCCTTATACATTGTGAATCAGACACCACAGCCATACCACAAAAAATGGTACCACCAGTGCAATAACATCACATTTTTCTATTATTTTTAATGTTTAGGGGATTAGGGGGTTAGACATGTACTGTGGTTGTAATGGTTAAAGTTAGGGTTAAGAGCTAGGAGGGCATTGTGTCAATTAGAGCCTTGTACAAACAAGCATGTGTGTCTGCATGCATCTGTGTATAAAAAAAGGTACGTTTATCTTTGTGAGGACCACTTTGAGTTTTAGCCTTGAGAGTGAGGACATTTTGGCCACTTTTTTACTTCTTCAAAGGGCTGTTTGAGGGCTAAGACTTGGCTTTAGGGTTAGGATTAATGGTTAAGGTTGGGGATAGGGAACGTATTATGACACTGAGTGTCCTCACAAGTACACATGTACAAGGGTGCGTGTGTGTTTCATATTGAGTGTTTTTTAGCCGGTGACTGACAGCTTTTCCCATGGCGACTGTGCTAAAAGCAAGAGATGAAGGTTGAAGTCGAAAAGTTCCACTCAGTCTCTCTTCCTTTGTCTCCATTACTCTCCTTCTTTCTGTGCTGTTTAACCCTCTCTCTTTTACTCTTTCCTTTTCTCTTCCCTCTTTTATTTTCCTCTTTTTATGCCTCTCTCTCCGAACCATCTCTGCTAATATGAATAAATGAATACAGTCTCAACTCAGTTGTAAAAACTGTATGTATACTACTAATAGCAGATCAGCAAATTACAAACTTACACTTTGGGTATTAAATATACAGTGTTTTGAAAAAGCCCTACTGAGAAACTGCTGCCTGACGTCTGCTCTTGAAACTATATGTGACACAACATTATGAAAATATTTCTGCCTGTTAATGCAGAACTTACTATAGCTACTCAGTGTGCTCGCTCTCAGGCTAAGAGAACCTATCATGATATGCAGTGTGGAGACGCATTAAGGGGAAGGAGGGATGGTGGATGGAGGGAAGAAGGAGGGGATGGGGGGAGGGTGCTTCCCTAATGGAGATGACTTGCTGCTGGAGCCTTGCATCAGCTTCGTGCCTCAGCTTTGCACTTGCATGAAAATCCTTGCAGTTAGTGCTTCCCATTTTTTATTCAAAATGAACAACTCCTGCAGACCCCCCCAGCTTTACCCAATCACACAACCACCCCTCCTTCCATTGTGCAATTCCATGGTGTGATTTGTACATTTAAATTGCTTATATAAACTACAGTTTTTCTGATAATTTATACTGCTCTGTGCTTTGTTGTTATCTAGATTTCCCTTCAAGGACAACAAAGTATAAATACGATTTTTAACACTGTAGTCCTTTAAGCCAAGCTTCTTAACTATAACTATAACAGAGAATTTGAAACAGGGCTGATTAGTATCACTTAATTTAGGAAAAATAATGGGAAGAACTTTGTTTGCACTAATCTCAAAGGCAGATTGTTGTCACTTGTTTCTATCTTGAAATGACTTGTTAGGTCAAGAAAGATTCAATATACAGTGTGTCATGAAACTCAAAGTCACGCAACCCTGACTGGTGAATGGTGATTGAGCTTAACTCTGCATATTTCATGAGACAGAAACAGGCTGCAGAAAACTGCCGCACACCGGCAAAATGTCACATTCAGAATACCCTTTTACACGCCATCCTGTTTATGAGACGACTGGACCTACCTGGACTTTGAAAACAAAAAATTGTTCAATTCAATAAAACTTGCATGCAGTAGCTATGCCAGAAAGTGCTTTACAGACCAAATAAATCAATATTTGATGAAGTAATAAAATTCAGTCCAGGAACATTTTTATTACGCAGCATGCTTACAAGTCGTTCAGTCCACCTCTGATCTATTCATTTATTTAGTTCCCACCATCCATTCATTTACTTTTTTGATTTGTGGCTCACAGCAGTGCAGTGAGTGGCTTGAAATGAACTAGACAGCAGTCATGTCTGCAGTCCAGAAATACTTTAAAGTAAAAACTGAAAGTAGACAGAGAGCAGATTGTTTGCAAAGAGTTTTGGGGGTTGGCTAATTAGTTCTATTACAGTTTTACTAATTCAACCAAAAACACTTCAGATACAGCATTCCAAGATGTACAAGTTCTCACACACACACAAATAGAACTTAATGTTTTTGCTCTAAACTTTTAGAGAAACGACTGGGATACAGTATCAGAGACACAAAAGATTTGGACAACAGAGACATATCACACATTTGTGAGACCATACTCTGTGAGGAAGAGAGAAGGAAGCGCAGTTAAGACACCAAAGACTGACAGAGATTAAATATCACAGCCCCCCGGGTTGCCTGACTCACTCTGATGTCTGAGAAGTGCCAAAATGCTTCGTCTTCAGCCATGAGAGACCTGCCAGCTTCATCAGCATATCTCATTTCCTCTGAAGAGGGGGATGAAGGGGTTGGGGCGTGTGTGGTGGGGTGTTTTGCATTTTGGGTGTGGCAAATGTTCCCCCGTGCATGACGATCGTGAAGTTTTGTCTCTGCAGAGTCCCAAAACTCTTTCTTCTTTTGTGCAGCTTTGTTATTTTCATCCCTCCCACATGTTGTTGTTTTCTCAGAATTCATTTTTTCAAAGTCAAAGAGAAGTTTGACCGAGAATGTCTTTGAATCAGAATAAGAATCACCAAGTAGGTTTTCACATACAAGGAATTTGCTTTAGTTTATTGGTGCATAAATAAGCATAGTAGAGAAAAATAAAAATGTATACAGATATATAAAATGAAGCCACTAAAAAGTACTGTAAAAAAGCAAGTCAAGAATACAAATATAAAATAGAGACATTAGCAATAAAAATACGACTAAATATAAAATAAAATAGAATAAGATAAAATAAGAAACATTACAATACTATGAAAATGTAGAGCTGTACATTTTGTGCAGGATGTGCAAAATATTATCTGAGGGATGTGCAAAAGTTCACAGTATGCAGTGTTCAAAAATGCTATGCGTTAATGTAACGCATTGATGCAGTGAGGCTTACGTTAATATAACGTGTAGTGTTTGTTTGAGGGCTTGAGGAAAGCTCACTCTGCATATAAAATATATAAAGAATATAATAATAAAAAGATAAAAATTGTAACATATGAAAATACACCCCTAAAAGTTTCCATGAGTCATGACTGACTATACTTCAGGGAATGAATGTAAGTCAATTTAATGTATGTGTTTGTATATGTGTATGTGCATACCTGCTAGTACTGTATGTGCCTGTGCATCTACAGTACAGTCTACAAGTTAATGCGCTCAGTGGTTACCTGCATACCATAGTGGGTCTAACATTTTAGATACAATTCTAACCTGAGGCCACAGTGAGCCAGGGTTTTGCCTGGGAGATCTCATCAATATTTCAAAACCACATTTGGTGGAGAAGCAGGTCTGACTCAGTCAGGCACGCCAGTGCTGGAAACACTGAATTGTAAATGACTGCATCAACAACAGTTCACACAGGAAAAATAATTTTGTTCTTGCTTGTGCTGAATTTAAAAATCTGATATTCCTTGGAGCTTTATCCAAGGCGAGATTTCGAAATAACTGACGAGATATACAAGTGAAACTGTTTACTTGCCTTGTTTCACTGTAATATGAAATGTCATATATCAGATTTCAGGTGTTTGGCATCACTGCTGTATGTTGTCTACATTGTTTCAGTCTTGTATTACACCAAAGACACTAAAAACACTACAGATATGTAGTGCTACTTTCTAGTACAAGAAAATGCAAGTTCCATCGTCAAGAACCACAAAACCTACTGCAATGCAGACAGTAGGAAAGTTGTATATTTCCTACACTGAAGCATATTTTTAGTGTAAATTTGTAAAAGTATATATATATATTGTAATGCGTATCATTAAACTGCTTAACCTATTCACAGTTATGGGGGTTCTGGAACCTATCTCATGACATATTGGTGCCTAAAGATATTTGTCAAAAATGTATTAATACCTTTACTAGTTTTCACAAAGTACTCATGGATGAACACTATTTAGTGTAATTAATTAGCTGACCTTTCATTATTTAAAAATTGTAGTTTAAGTACAAAAACGTGGAAAAGTGTAAGCAAACAGACCTACCACTCATTCAAGGGAAAAGTGTACACAAGGTGAATGCATTGACAGATAAAATAACAGATGGTTGAGTGATTAACAAAACAGGTAGGTGACTAATAAGAAATGTCTGACTCTTAAACACAAAAAATGCCAAAGCAAAACAAGTTCATGCAAGTTAAAAAACAGTGTCATCTTTTGTTCAAAACATTTGTCCTCTTTACTACCTTTCCCTAGTCACTGTCTTTCTCAGTGTTTTTTTTACACTCTTGCCTTTTTATCCCCCTCTAACCTGCAATTCTGTCTATCTCTGTCTCTGTCTCGTTCCCTTTAAAAGCAAAAACAGCTCTCCTGATAGCAAAAGCAGCACCATTATCAATTACTTCCCGTCTCCTGCACAGAATAACCTCCTTGCAGACACAGCACATTTTCCTGGCCTGGAGAGAGAGAGAAAGAGGGAGGGAGAAAGAAAGACAGGAGAAGAAATGGATAAAGAAAGATTGAGAGAAAGCTAGAGAGGCTGAAAGAGAGAGAGAGAATCAAAAATAGAGACGGAAGAAGCGGGGCAGCAGAGGGAAGGAGAGAAAGACAGAGGCAGGCAAATATAGTGAGCGGGTTAAACAAAAAGCTTAGAGCATTTAACATATTGCTTTTCTTAAAGTGGGTTGGGTGATAAGGGAGACACTTGCACATTATGGCTTTATATATTATAATTTGACAGCTGGACTTAAATTTCCTGCTGCGTGTGTGCCTGGGATGTGTCCTCATTTGACCTGATACACTCACGCATGCACAGTATGAAAAAAGAACGGGAATTCAGGATACGCTGGTGATCATTACTGGGGCATCGTCAAGAATGTGAGCATAGGAACAATTAAAATCCATTATCAGAAGTCCAGTGATTGGTAATATCACACATTATATAACACAGCAATACAGCAGATATAGGTGAGGTAACAGGTGAAAATGGAACTCAATGACACAGCAGTTTATACCAAAGTATAAAAGGATGTTTTAGAAGTTTGCAGCATTAATAAAGCACTAACTAATGATGTGGACATAAAGACCAGACTAAATATCCCACAAATGAAACTGACAGCATGCAGAGATACCACATGTGAACCCCAATGACCCCACAAGGGGAAGAGAAAAGAAAGCAGCAACCACAGTTGAAACAAGGAAGTGAAAAAACAGGAAATATGGATCAGTGGTTTCTTTAATGCACATTTATTTGTTCAAAACTTCACTTTACAGTGAGATCTTTTTTACTAACCCCAAACCTTAACACCAGCTTTACCCTTTATTTTCTCTGTCTCTGTATCAATAACATACAATATATATACTATGTATCTGTTTGTAACTGCAAGGCTGTTTTCATCCATCCATCCATTTTTTTCCGCTTATACGGGGACAGGTCACAGTGGCAGCAGGCTAAGCAGGGTTATCCAGACACTCTCACTGACCCTCTCCCCAGCAATGCTTTCCAGCTCCTCCTGGGGGACCCCAAGGCGTTCCCAGGCCAGATGAGAAATCCCTCCAGCGTGTTCTGGGTCTACCCCGGGGACTCCTACCAGTTGGACGTGCCTGGAAAACCTCTAAGGGGAGGCATCCAGGAGGCATCCTGATAAGATGCCTGATCCACCTCAACTGGCTCCTTTTGATGCGAAGGAGCAGCGGCTCTACTCCAAGCTCCCACCGGATGTCTGAGCTCCTTACCCTATCTCTAAGGGTGAGCCCAGCCACCCTACGGACAAAACTCATTTAGGCCACAAACTCATTTCGGCCACCAAAAGAATGAGACCACTCCGCGGTCTCATTCTTTTGGTCACTACCCAAAGCTCATGACCATAGGTGAGGGTTGGAATGTAGATTGACTGGTAAATCAGCTCCTTCTTCACCATGACGGTCCATTACAACGCCCGCATTACTGCTGATGCTGCACCAATCCATCTGTCCATCTCACGCTCCATTTTACCCTCACTCATAAACAAGACCCTGAGATACTTGAACTCCTTCGTCTGGGGCAGTAACTCACTTCCAACCCAAAGGTGGTAACCCGCCGTTTTCTGGCAGAGAACCATGGCCTCGGACTTGGAGGTTCTGACTATCATCCCAACCACTTCACACTCGGCTGCAAACCGCCCCAGCGCATGCTGAAGGTCACAGCCTGATGAAGCCAACGCAACCCCATCCTGTCATGATCTGTAGTCTTTGTTTGGTTTGCTGTTTTATTTTGAAGTCTTGTCTCTTGTTTCCAGTGTGTTCCTGCCCTTGTGTCTCTGTCCTTGATTGTCTTCACCTATTCACCATTACACACCTGCCCCTGATTTCCCTCGTTAGTCTCTTATTTATACCGGTCCCTGTCCTTTGTTTCTTGTCGGTTCATTGTCCTGTGTTTGGATGTGTGTTCTGTGCTCTTTGTGCGTTATTGGACGTATTTCTAGTGCTCCTGTGATTTCCCGTACCTGGACTTACCTTCTTGTTTGCCTGCCTACCTGTGTCAAGTAAGTGTTTGATTAAACCTTTGAAACTGCTTTGAGCCTCCTCAGCTGTCTGCATTTGGGTCCTTTTCCTGCCACTTCCCACGACACATCACAACACATCATCAGCAAAGAGCAGAGACGCACTTCTGAGGTCACCAAACCGGACACTCTACTCCCCCAGGCTGCACCTTGAGATCCTGTCCATGAATATGACCAACAGAATCAGTGACAAGGGGCAGCCCTGGCTGTCCAACACCCACTTTCACAGCCTTCTCCAAGTCGACAAAACACATGTAGACTGGATGGGCAAACTCCCATGAACCCCTCAGCAGCCCTGCAAGGGCTAAGAGCTGGTCCACTGTGTCACGGCCAGGACGGAATCCGCATTGCTCCTCCTGGATCCTGGCTGAGTAGTGTGATACCCCGGTAATTGGAGCACACCCTCTGGTCCCCCTTTTTAAAGATGGGAACCACCACCCCGATCTGCCACTCCACAGGCACTGTCCCCGACCTCCACGCGACACTGAAGAGGCGTGTCAGCCAAGACAGCCCAGCAAACATCTCAGGGAGAATCTCATCCACAGCTTTTTGACTACCTCTGAGACTTCTGCCAGGGATATTGGTGAGTCTTCCCCTGACATGTTGGACGTCGTGTGGACGTGTTGGTCAGGTTTTGGAGTTCCTCAGAGTGCTCTTTCCACCTCTGGGCCTGCCAAGCCCGAAAAGCCTCCTTCTTCAGCTTGATGGCTTCCTTCACGGTTCTTAGGTTGCCACCTCGACAAGCACCGACGGCTTTCTGACCACAACTCCTAGCAGCCGCCTTGGCAATGGAGGCCTGGCACATGGCCCAATCTGATTTCATGTCCCCAACCTTGCCTGGGATGTGAAAGAAATTCTTCCAGAGATGGGAGTTGAAGACCTCGCTGACAGGGGCCTCCGCCAGATGTTCCCAGTTCACCCTCACTACACGTTTGGGTTTGCCAGGTCTGTCTGGCAGCCACTCCTGCCATCTGATCCAACACACCACCAGGTAGTGATCAGTTGACAGCTCTACCCCTCTCTTCACCCGAGTGTTCAAGACATACGGCCGCAGATCTGACAATACGACCACAATGTTGATCTGCGGCTTAAGGTGTTCTGGTACCAGGTACACTTATGAACAACCCTATGCTCAAACATGCTGTTTGTTATGGCCAATCCATGGCTAGCACAGAAGTCCAACAACAAAGTACAGCTCGGGTTCAGATCGGGGAGGCGTTCCTCCCAATTATCCCCCTCCAGGTTTCTCCATCTTTGCCCACATGAACGTTGAAGTTCCCCAGCAGATATGTAATAGAGGCCCTAGGCGGTATCCCTTCCAGGATGCAACACAGCAACTCCAAGAAGGCCATGTACTCTGAACTGCTGCTTGGTGCATAAGCACAAACAACAGTCAGAGCCTTCCTTTTGACCCTCTCATTCCCCGGGGAACGACAATTACATAAAATGAATATGTTCTATATGTTTTCTGCATCATTTTATACTTCTTTCCCCGCAGCCTGACAATATTTGGTATCTTTGAAGACTTTAAGATCTTGAGTAGGATTTAAAATAAGAGAAAAATGTAAGCCTTAATTAATTACATAAACCCTCAGTACACACTAACCCACAGTAGCAGACCTAACCAATGGAGGAGGGAATACTATCGATCCTTTATATAGGTACAAATGCCACAATGTAAAAATACTCTGTTACTAGTAAAAGTCAGAAAATGAAATTCCTACTCAAGTAAGACTACATGCACACAGCTAAATGTACTTTTCAAAAGTAAAAGTGCTCATGCTAAATAGCCCCTTGCTATCACAGTATTATATTATTATGTATATTATTATTACTGATAATTACATACTGTTGTGTAGTTTTATCTAAAATAATGCATCATATTTTATAAGATGTTGTTTTGCATGGAAATCTGAATATGCAGACTAACTAGGAACTTTAGTAAAAAGTACAGTATTTCCCTCTGAAAGTAGAATACAAGTATAAAGTAGCATAAAATAAAAGTACCTCAAATTTGTACTTAAATCCAGTGTTTAAATATACTTAATTACTTTCTACCAATGAGCTAATGATCCCAAATGTAACCCACCCTCTAAACCTTAGCACCAGCCCTAACCCAGAATTTACTCAAGTCATTCAAGACTTCACACATTTTCTGTTTACTTGTGCCTAATTCTCCTCACAACACATCTAATAGACTTCCCCTGCACCTCTCAGTCTGTTTCCCTCCCTCCTCTGCCTCTTTCTGCCTCCATCCGTGAGCTGAGCCAACGCCCAGTTGCTGCAGTGCAGCTCACTTTCAAAAAACTCTGCCCCCTCCCTCTCCTGATCCCAACACTCTGGCCTCTCTCTGTCTCTCTACCTCGTTGCCTCTGTCTCTCTGCAGTGAGGCACAGAGGGGTCAAGGGACAGTAAAGGGAGTTTTTTGTGCCACTCGCCAGCTCAAAACTGCACTGCCCTATAAACAGAACCAGAGCGCATGTCTACAGTTTGTAGCAAATGTTCAGTCAATAAATATGTCAAACCTTGGTTTGAGGAATGTAAGACTCCTCCTGGCTCAATCTACTATAAAACACAACGTGAAAAAAGACAAGCAGCTTTATTTATCTGTAGAAGAAATGCTGCAGCAGACAAAAATCTAACTTTATATTACTCCTGCCTCCCTGCCCCACCATTCCACCCCACCACCGCCACTGTTAGCAAACTTAATGACCCACAAACAAACTCACACAGATCATCTAAATGTCTTTACTTTGTTGAAAGTTCAGAGTGTTTTGGGATCTTTTCTGAAACTTTAATGACCTTAATAACTTTAATGACACTCTGTGAAAGTACTTTGTAGTTATCAAGCGCTGTTATCCCAGAAGAAGTGTTAAAGTGATAAAACAGGGTTATGTAAGTCAATGCTGGGCCTTTGGGAGTAATTGAAAAGTGAGGAAACACAAGGCTTAGATTGCATCTTCTGAGAAGGATGAGGCCATCACAAAGAGTGAGGAATAGTTTGGGAGATATTACTGGGATTATTGATATAAAGGAAAGAGATATTCCTCAAAAAGACAGAAGGCCTTACAGAGAAGAGGGCTCTCATAATGTGGTTTCGAGATGCAGCAGCAGACAGCTGTTGTCAACAAAAAAGCTCTGATAAAGCAACTATACACTACCTGACCAGCACTCAACAGCAGACTGACAAAGTTAGCAACTAGCTGGTGAACAAAGTGGAGTATTTAGCAGCTAAAGAGACAGATATTTCCCTCAGGAGTTGGTGGAGACCAAACCAGAACTCAATGTTGTGTTTACAGACTTAAAGAAATAAAAATCTAAATAAAAATATCTATTAATGCATGTTTAAATTTAAGCAAAAAAACATATTATTACTTCTTCAAATACAAAGTCAGTAGTCATGTTACATAAAGTAGTTTCATGTCATGGGTTATGTGAGGGTTGTGCTTTTCTAAGCATATCACATAAACAGAACTGAACATACATTGCTACACTAGCTCTGCTAGAGTTAGGGGTCCCATTGCTTTTGTAGCTTAGTGGGTATGGTGATAGGGTTGTGTCATGTGACCTCCCGTTAGATCATGACGTACCCTGTCTTATCCTATCATATCCATCATGTCTCATTACTGTATATCCCATCACATTCCATCATGCCCTGACCCTTCCCATCACATTGTCATGTCCCATCATGTCATGTCGCATCATGCTGCAGCATGACATAAACTGATAATTACAGCTGCAATAACGAAATGTTTTGTCATACTTTGCCATTTGAAGGCGGTCAGACATCTACATCTCAGCTTCACCTCCTAATCTATGGAACAAGGTATTTGCCACTCCATCCATCCATCCATTATCTATACCGCTTATCCTCAGAGGGTCGCGGGGGGGCTGGAGCCGATCCCAGCTGACATTGGGCGAGAGGCAGGGTACACCCTGGACTTGTCCCCAGTCAATCACAGGGCTGACACACAGAGACAGACAAACATTCACATTCACAGTCACACCTACGGGCAATTTAGAATCATCAGTTAACCTAACCTGCATGTCTTTGGATGGTGGGAGGAAGCCGGAGTACCCGGAGAGAACCCACGCAGACACAGGGAGAACATGCAGACTCCACCCTCTTGCTGTGAGGCAACAGTGCTAACCACTGCACCACCGTTACGCCCTTGCAAAGCAAACACATTTACTGTAATGTATCTCTTGTAAAAAAAAAAAAAACTAAAATAAACAGACACAAGTCCATGAGCATTGATCGGGAGCAGCGCGAGTCTTGTCCTCAAGTGCTCTTGAGCTTCTCTCTCAGGCCATGCCAGGTAATCCAAGCCTCAGAGGTCGGTGAATTTCCTGGCAGGGGGAGGGAGGCGAGACTGCAGCAACACAGTGACAAGAGACAAAGTAATCTGCCACTGGATTCAGTGGTGAGTAGTTAATCAACACCTTTTAATGTACCTCTTATTTTTCCCACAAACTAAAGAGAGAAACTTAGATGCTGCTGGGAGGTGTAAGTTTAACGCACAAGGAGAAATCCAATAACTGTGTTTAAAAGCTGATAAATATGCGGGCTGCACTATCATCAGCTGTTTACTGAAAGGGCTTTCACTATGAAAAAGGAGACTGTATTGTATGCAATGCAGAATTGCAGCATTCACTAGTCTCATCAGCATTTCACATGGAAAGAGAGAAAGTTTGCATTATTCTTCTCCTTGACAGGAAGCTGGTCTGCAGTATTGTGGCATCTTGGCTTCCGCAGGGGTGACTCTGAGATAATTTTTGGGTGTCTGCCAAGTGCTTTTCACCCCCAAGCACTTTGATTCTCTCAGAGTGGGCCTAGCATGCCCAGATCGAATGATAAATGATTCCTAATGGAAGAGCAGTCATGCCCAGCAGAGATTCTGTGCCTTTTTCTGAAGCCATTTTCTTTGTGAAAGTGTAAATCAACTGCGGCAATCAAATTTTTATGATTCATTCAAATGTGCAGGAGTCATCCCAAGAATTTGTTTGCAAATTCTTCCAAAGGTAAAAAAAAAATCTGTCTGCCAGTACTTCCAGAGCTCACTAATTAATAAATATATCAATCCGTACAAAACCAAAGTGAGAAAATGACAATTTGTGGTTTTATGGAGGGTTATGTGCGGGACTATTTCTTGGCTACCAAGAAATTGTCCTGCACATAACAACCTGTAAAACCGCAAACTGTTGTTTTTTTCACTTCCAGTCTCTAGGCTAAGCTACGCTAACCGTCTCCTGGCTGTAGCTTCATATTTAACCAACAAACATGAGAGTGATGTTGATCTTGTTATCTCATTTTGCGATAAAGAAAATAAGCGATTTACACAAAATGCCCAAGCATTCCTTAATTATCATCTTCAAAAGCATCTTTCATTCACCTTAAAAATCTTTCAGTGCTACTGTATAAGCACTTGAAAATGCAGCAGTATCAGGTGTTTCAAGAAGATTGCTGATAGTACTGTATATTAACATAATGGGTTTAAATCACCCCTCCATTTTAACATAATATCAACATAAATTCAACATCATGTCACACAATCTATTAAAAAGTTTTTTATTCTTTTGTGTTTATATTTGTCTGTTCTTTCCTTTTGTTACTGATTAACCATGGTAGTTAATATATTCTCAGAATGAAAAACACACCTTCCCATTGTCCTATGGTGCAGAAGTGGAACTGCTGAGCAAACTCAAATGCCTTTTTTTGTTTCACAGTTTATCTGCATTGGTGCCCTTACATAGCCATATGTTATTTCTACCCTGCTGAGCATTGCTTAATGGAGCCAGCAGTATAATTCTTTAAGGTGTTATACTGTGCCGTGGCTCATTGTTATGCTGAGGTTGCTTAATTAAATGTTATGCTACACAAATGTCACAGTATTATAAGTGAGTGACACAAGATAACACCCCCACAGCACAGAAAATGAGGAGAGACAGGAAAATAAATACGAAGAACAAGATTAAGAAAAACGAAAGCAGAGGTATTTCTTCTTATCATATCATATTCTGCTTACATTTTGGTTACTTGCAGCAATTTTGTAGTAGATATTTCAGAGTGTGTGCTCCTAAATGCTTTCTCCTGTGTCCTGTGTGGCAGATGAATTTGTTGAAACGTTGCTGACACCTACAGTTTCAAGTGTGTAAGTGTGTCGAGTTGGGTGACAGTACTGGTACTACACCAGTGATAGTAATAGTGGTAGTAGTTTTAGCAGATGTAGTAAAGAAAAAGGAAGCAGAGAAAATCCCCATTATGAAACATAACCACAGAAAATGTCAAGTTGATATTTGAACCAGTAGAGAGTGCACTGTTCTGTGAATCTCCATATAATGTACTTTCACCTACAGTATGTAAGGTATAATGTATCATCTTATACTGTAAATGTATTGACTAGATAATGATGTTAGACTTGCAATTGCATTTGAAGCCTATAATTCTTGTATACTTATGTGGCCAGATTTAGGTCCCAAAAGTAAAGCTTAGGGCTTCAACTTCCACTCTTCACTCTACATCTTAAATCCTAAGGCTATAGGACTTTGAGGTAATCACATTATTAAACGACTTACAAAATAACCTAATTAATAAATTATTTGAGGTGCTGATAGATGTAGAAGATGGTGTCTATTCTGAGAACAGCATGTGGGGAAAAATCACATCAAGGTGAAGAGAAAGACGTGTCCTTTGTTGCAGCACCAACCTCTCTTCTTATTTCAGAGATGGACTTTAGATTGGACACAGCAGCACTGGCTGAGTCCCAGAATCTTTTTTTTCTGACGGAAGTGCAAGTCATCGTCAAGGGCAAAGACCAGTGGATACTTTGGAGTTAGGCCAGATGGCATGTGACACAACTGGGAAGACACTAGCAAAACAGTAGGGCAATATAGGGACATTAAAGGCACATATCCATAACATACACACATTTGACACATGACACATTTGTAAAGAATCCAAAAGTTTAAAATATATTAACTTTAAAGTCGCCATTGCCTTTTAAGGTAAATCTTCATATACAGCTTTACAACTATACAATTTTATAATGTTCATGCAAGGTCAACCATAGAAATACATAGAAGTTTTCAAAAAGCAATACTGTAGCAAGGGAGTCCATTAGCAGCAATAACAACCAGCTACCACCTGATGGGGCTATAACACAGTGGATGTGAGACAAATGTGTTGCAGTGCAGTTTGAGGCTTTAAATAGCAGTGATGTACACGTAAATCTCAGAACTGTAGAATCATGAATCACCATCCACGGGAAACACTTTAATCTACTTTAGGAATGTAGAGCGTGACTTGCCGGCGATAAATATTACACTTTTGTGCTACACCATATATAGACTGATGAACCATGAACTTCACTGTTCACAACTAAAAATAAAGAGAGAGATTGCACATAATTCACTCCTGTAGACACTGCGCTATACTGCCCAGTTTCTTTTAGATTTCATTTTTACAGTCCTATGTGTTAAATGTTAAATTGTTTAGTTCATGGTCATGCAGCATCCTTGGGAATCCTCTACAGCAAACTAAAGCACTTAGGAGAAAATTGGCAGTGCCTTTATCTATTTTGCTTATAAAATATGTTCCTTCTAAAAACAGGTTTAACTAGTTTACTGTGGCTTTGTTCAGTTTTCTCTGCCTATACCATGTGCAAGTCATTGAGTCTCCCTACACAACCCCTTCACAGTGTTTTACGCAGATGCCATTCTTCTTCAGGTAACAAAAAAAATTAATTATTACATTTTTGCTGCTTCATCATTTTCCATATTTAGCACACCACAGTATGTTGTCTGGGGAGCTGGTAGAATCAGATCTGACCCAGAACCAGTATCGTCATTGTTTTATCAATGATAGATCCCAGCACCATCTGCTCCAACTCCTCATTTATATTCAGTTTTTTATTTTGGTGTGTGACATCACCATTAATACTCCTCATCATTACTGTCAACAGATATAGTGTATAGTGTCCTGCTGTATTAATACAACACAAGCCCTATGTGCACATTAAAACCTAGCATGGATTAATTTACAGAATATTGATTTATGTATTTTAATGTTAGATGTTATCATTTTGCCACCCAATTATGTGCAAGTATGGTATAGTAGCAGTATGACACTGTAACTTTATTACAGAGCACAGCCTGAGACCATACCTTCACGGGTTAAGCGCCGATGGGTTTCTGTTGAAGACCAGTTTATTTGGCCACACAATGAACCTTAAATAATACATTTCATAATGAGTATGCACAAAGATTATGGTAAGCAATCCCTTATTTGATGGTAATGTTAACTAGTCATAAAACACTAGCTTAAAACATTTGGGTTGTGTTAAATCTTACTTTCTTTTTTGTTAGCAAGCTACCTAGAAAATAGCAAAAGTATCACTGCCCTTTATTACTACCTAGCAAAACAATGAGGACATGAGAGGCACAAACCGGCTAAATGCCACAGCCATATAATAATGCTGTTCAAAGATGTTGGTAACTTTAACATTAGTTAGCTAGGAAGTAAAATTTGATTTTGGTGATAATGTTAACAAGATTAGGCAAGAGTGCATCAAGATAGTCCTAGCATAAAGGTGCTGGCACCACCAACAATAGGACGTAAACTGCAACAGCAGTGTTATGCTAAGTTATAAAGACTCTTGCAACACTGACTTACAACTTTACAAACAGTGAAATTGTGGGTTATAGACACTATCTTTCACAATAACATGCCTGTTAAAATTATTTCACCTTCACTGGTTGGCAAGAATAAGCAGCATACCAATTTTTCCTTAAAACCCAAGTTGGGTAATTGTCATATTTTTATAACAATTCGACAGCATGTAGTAAACAACAAGAATACATGACCTCTCTCCTTGCAAAAGGACAGTTAATGTGGCAGCACAAAGACATCCATACACTGGACTGATCCTTTCATTATGGTTTATTCATTCAAGTGTCGAAATGACTGGTCATCCATGTAAATTGTGCCTGCCAAAGACCCTTAACACATTACTGAATAAAACTATTGGAGCATCAATCTTGTGCACAGAAACTCTTTGCCTATTTAGTCCTTATGATGTGCACATAGCCTTGAATGTACACATGCACATGCATCTCCTTGAGGGTAATTTCTTTAAATGAATTTGTAATAATTAGTCTGGTTACATTGACAGCTATTCCACAAGACCATTCTGCTCCTCAGATAAATCTACAGTGCAGTGAGTGGAGGCTATGGCATTATTTTGTTTATTCTCTCCAGCTTCATAGATCCATTACCATCAGACACAACAAAGTACAAAGCTGTCAAACAAATTAATGTACATTGAAACATTTAACTCTCACACAATAGTACAAGAGGCACACAAACACTAAAGGTTAGGGGTTACATTATTTGGCAATATAAAAATGTCCTTGAATGAAACACTGTCATTGTCAAGAGAATGTCCAATTGTGAATATTCACATATTGCCACAGTATTCATTTCCTTGTCATGCCTTTTGCCTTGAAATGATGGAATGGATCTGGTGTTAATCTGTAGGCAGTTGGTGTCTATGGATATAAAATGTATGTGTTGCTAGTCTTGTCACATGGTCTCTTTGCTGAAGGCTTTGCTGCACGTTACATTGCAACATCATTCTGCGGGGGGGGGGGGGGGGGNGGGTAAATGAGATGGAGAGAGAGAGAGTTTGATCAGTTGGTCAGGGCATCTTCTCTCTGAAGTTGAAAGGTGGGCTACAGAGAGCAATACATCATATGACTGGAATATAAATGAATAAAGATACTGTATGTGTGAGCTAGTATGTGTAAAATGAGATGTAGCTGTTAAGATGACAAGAAAGAGATAGCCTAAATCATACAGTATTTTTCATACTAATTGCCTGATGGGTGTAATTCATTTTCCAGTCACATGTGAGAATATTGACATTTTTGCTCACATTGAAAAATAATACCATTTTAAGTTATTACATTAAAACTGAAACTATAACATGTTATCTTCATAAAAGTGAGATGCAGTAATACGTTAGAAAAATTATTTTATTTAGCTACAGTAATTAGCTTCACAATGGTCTTTTGTGTTAGACAGCAAATCATTTTAAAGATTAAGTGAAATTATTATAAAAAAATGGTTAAAAAAAATATAAATAAAGTGGTGTAATGGACATCAAAACATTGACTGAACACCATCTTTCTGCCTGCACCATGTTTAAATCATATTGTCTGTTCATGCTGTGGTGCTACTGAATTGCAGCATCAAACAACCGTGCATGCCCTCCTGATGCGATGGAAGGAGGGATAGTGGTGGAATGAAAAGGGAGGGAGTTCAATACAGTTTTTATGAAGCGTTCGTGTTGTTGATGTTTTTCTCCCTGTCTGCTTCTGACACTAAAACAAGATTGAAGTAGGCTGGTGTAGATGTTAATGTACGGAATGTATGGCACCACGTTTCCTTGCTACCTTAACATCAGCCTTTGATAGTCAGAAAGTGATCAAGCTGTGCAAAGAATCACGCCACAGAAGAACAAACACTATACTGTATATTGGATAAAAGATGATATCCATTTCTATTTTACAAGCTTCCATCTCTCACACTACTGTTCTTTCTCTCCATCTGTTTCTAAGAGGGAGGTGCCATGGAAAAGCCATGGTCAGAGAGAGAGGGAAGACGTGAGGAAAAAAAATGTTTTGAAGGCATTCCGCGACTTTGGCAACCTCATCTTTTGTACCTCACTTATGCAAGACGCAGCAACAGCTATTGTGAAAGAAAAGCATTTGGCAGAGAAGAAAATGGGAGAAAAGAGGCAGAGCAGCAGGAAGAAGAGGACATTTGATAGATAAAAAGAGGGAGCTCTGCAGCAGGATCCCCACCGTGCTGAACACAGGACTGCGTGACTGGTCTGTGCAAGCAGAGGGAGGAGAGGAGAGAGAAGGGAGGAAGGTAGGAAAGAAAGAAGGGGGAGGGGAGGCAATTCAGCGCAGTGCAAGCTGACTGGATGAGTAGCAGCCGCGGCACAGGCAGCAGCAGCAGCACCACTAGCTGTAGCATCTTTCTTTGTGGCTGCTGGAGGCTGTCTTGTGGCTTCTGTAGCATCAACATCACCCACATACACACAAATATCTGGACACAGACGGTCCCACTGCTTGCCTCATACACACACATGTCGTGGTGGCCACCAGAGAAGAGGTAGTACGTGCCAGGGCTCAGGGGACAGGGGGACACAGGAAGAGGAAACAGGGACGACTGGTGGTAGTGCAAACAAGAGGAGGGCTGGAGCAACGTTGACTGGAGCAGCAGCAGCAGTAGCAGCGGCACCATGGCACAAGCCGCCAAGCAGCTCCGCAAGACCAAGGACCTTGCGGAGGCCGCCGCCCAGGAGCAGAGGGAGAAGGAGGAGGAAAAGATAAAAAAGAGGAATCGATCCAGGGACCGCAGGCGCAAGGTATGACTGGTT
This sequence comes from Maccullochella peelii, assembly GCA_002120245.1. Taxonomy (NCBI): domain Eukaryota; kingdom Metazoa; phylum Chordata; class Actinopteri; order Centrarchiformes; family Percichthyidae; genus Maccullochella; species Maccullochella peelii. The sequence continues at coordinate 33,909 of LKNJ01003711.1, read as the reverse complement.
GTGTCAAGAGACAGGGGAGGTGACGGTGTTTCTTACATCCATCTTCCCCCCTCTACCTGCCTTTCTTGCTCTCTGTAGCAGTCTCTCTCTCACTGCATCTATTGTGCAAGATTGGTTAGGATGCAGTTACACATGTATAATTATACAGTTGGTCGTGCGGCCTCACCTGGTATGTGCGTGTGTGTGTGTGTAGGCTAACCAGTCAAGCACATATGCTCCGGTACAGGTTGTGTTTGCTCGGTCAGATATTTAGCTATCGGGGGAGGAAAAGGAGGCTGGTGATGATTATGCAATTAGAGGTGTGACCAATATAGGCTGCTGGTTGAATAACAGGCAATGTCATGTGTTTCTTTGATATGACAAACATTTTGGGGGGGATTTAAGCCTAACATGGGTGCAGCTCATTCATATTAATGCAATGCAAGTTCAGTGTACTGCACATACATAAAGCATTATGCATATAATCACATCACCATTAACATGCTCTGCATGCTCTATTCTTTTCCATGAAGCTGTGTTGGTTTTAGATTTGGTGTCTTCCCCCATATTACATGTTTTTTTTTATTGGGGGAGATGTAAAATGGAGGGGGAAGATGGAGGTACACTCTAATAACAGATGCAATTTTTACGCATCTGAATGTCTTTCTGGGAGCATCTTTGTGCTACATGTATTGTTCTATTGAGACATCTATACTAATGATTATATATTATTGCTGCTAGTTATACTTGTTGTGTGGGTAATTAATATGTAAATGTGTTGTCACAAAGTAGGCATGTAGAATATCAGGCTGTAGGCATGACAGCCCTCATTCACCCCTCCGTCTCACTTCTCCCCTGCACTCTCCCACTCTGGCTGTGCCTTTAGGTGCAGATTTTATTGGGGTTGTGCCGCCCTGCACTCATGCCTGCCAGCACTGGTATGATTTATGAAAACACATATTCTTCTATGAAAGGTACTTGTTGAATAGATTAAAAAAAACAACTTTGTGAATTTTACCCCTCAGTGGAATTTACAACATTATTTCATATACAGAGGGCTCTGTGTTCAACACAATGCCAGCTCTCAGTACTACCAGTGTTCTGTTCCTCCTGCAATATTACTGTATGCACACCTTGATGTGGAGTTGGTGGCAACAGAGGATAGACAGGTCTTTTTATATTACCGTTTGTCAGACAGACAAAAACAAAGGAAAAGAGCTAGTCCAAAAAATAGAATCTGCAGAGAGAGCTGAGGGTGCTCATGGAGTGTAATCTCTTTTCTTTTCTTTAAGTTATTTAATGTTCTTTCAACATAAAACATTATTTGTCTAGACCGCAAAGCAGTAGGGTTTGCTTAGGGTTGGTGGTGGTGCTACATTAAGTAGATCAGATAGACTTGTTGTGTTTTCTAATCCCTTCTGTACCTTCTGCTTTGTTTTGCTTCCCTGTGTTTTGTGACATTAAATCATCTTGTCTTGTGCTTACAGATTAGTTTGATCTACGTTCCTCTTTAAAATCCTTTGAGACCCACTAATAATAAAATGATATACAGTACAAATAACTAAACTTAAACTCTTTACATGATCTGGCTGTGTGGACATTTTAGCCATTAATACTGATCAAAATAAAAAATTAGGTCACTGAGCCCACAGTCACTGCAAGTGCTATTTTGCTGTACAGTAGACAGTTTAAGTGCTTACTTCATGTTACCGCACTTAGCTAGCCATCCACTGATCTTTATACTGTTAACATACCTATGTTTATTTTACTGTTCAAAAATCAATCAAGCTGTTATGTTTAAGATTTCCTCACTCTGTCTGAGTGGCCTTTCTCCCTCACTCATCTCAATCATCAACCATGCCACTTTGTCTCTCTGCTCACTGTGTATCTCTCTCCGAATCTGTATTTCGTCTTCCAGTAGATTGTTGCTATGCACCCAGAAGGAGTGAGGAAGTGAGTCAAAGAGACAGTGAGGGAAAGAGGAGGCATGGCCAAGTCTTAATGTTCTGGGGATGTTAATTAGCTCCATTCGATGTAAATCAAACTCGGCAGCATGGCATCTCTCTTCCCTACTCCTCCCCTTGCACAAAGGTCATCCACTACAGTGCCAACAGAGATCCTATAATAACTCTGGATGGACTGTAATGTAGTTAGGGAATCTGCAAAGAAAGTGCAGGGGCATTCTGCTTGCTCTGCTGGCCAAGGTGCATATCACACAGCTGCAGGGTGCTAGGTTTGGAGTAGATCTACGACTTTTGTCATCTACTTCTGTCTCTGCTCATTTCCTGTCTTTCCTCACTCATGTCTGAAAAATGAAAAAAGACAATCTTTGAGAGAACAAGAGCAGAAATGTCACTGAGGGCGTTTTCACACCTATAGTTCGTTTGCTCTGGTTCAAATCAGGTAATGAGTTTGTAAACTTGGAGCATTTTCCCCTTCAGGTTCAGTTTCTTTTCACAGAGAAAAATCCAAGCGAACCAAAATGCATCACTTCAAACCACGTGAGAACGTTCACTCCGCTTTTTGGTCAGATGTGTCTGGGGCGGGAGCAAGAAAGTAAATACAGGAAGAAGGTCATGTGTTCTGGACTAGTGCATATTTCTGTGAGAGAAACATTGCTATGGTTCATTTTCCGCTTAGCTGCTACTACTAGAAACAGCTCTGCTGCATCCCAGAATGCAAAACACACCTGGTTACAGGAGCCGTTTTGCTCAAACTTGTGGAGTACACCTGGTGGTTGAGTCGGATCGAGGTCAGATCACGTTCTCACCACAAACAAACCGCTTCAGAGTTCGTTTGGGACCAGACCAAGACCACCTTCTCTCATGGGTCAAAACAAGGCAGGTGTGAAAACGCCCTGAGGCTAACTGAAATATTACATATGGATATACTTTCATGTGCTAAATGGTCGTTTTTTCACATAGGGGTGAGTGGTGCTATGGGGGGAAGTCAGCAGCTTTGAAATACAGCTAAATATAATGCATTGTGTCATATGTGAAATAAACTGTCGCGTTCGGCAGTGAGGCAAGAATTTCAATTCTTGCCTCACTGGCTGTAGCCCTACCACTATGGATATCTGACTATTTTGTGGCAATTATGTCTAGCATTATTGATCATTATTGAGCTGTATGTTTTCTAGTCACTAGTCGCCACAGTCAAATGATTTATGCTGCTATGAATTAGGGATACGTTTTTCTGGCCCTGACCCCGATCTGAGTCCTGCTGATACCGAGTCCGATCCGATACGTATATTCACCTAAATGCTGATTCAAATATGTATCCAACACATTGAAATGACAGCTGTAGACTACTAACACGCACCTTATTTTTCACAAGCTACTTGATCCAAATACTGAAGGTCCTGATTCAAAACTATTAAGTTGATTAGCTAAAATTATTCATATCATATGAATGAAAGTTTAACTGCAGAATGCAACTCCTGAAATTGATGTGACGCAATCAGTTATAGAGAAGACGTATCACTTTGTTGGAGTTGTTGGGACTACAAAAACACTCCCGGCTGTCCACTCCCACTCGCACAGTGGTGTAACAGAGTGGAACTTCTTCCCTCACCAATGATCTGTGGCCGAACACAGACACCGGCTTGCAGAGAGCACTTTAACCAGACAACAGACAAGTTTAATTTTGGCCTATTATCAAGTTACTCACGGAATTAACATTAATTAGTGACAGCTGATATAACCTGCTGCCGGCGACACGTATCATTTTAAACAGTGAAAGTGACGGTCAGTGCTGGCTAAAAAGGAGAAGCAGGCTGCTACCTGAATGTTTTGTACACTGCTCTTTGCTAATGATAATTAGCATCTGGTAATTTGGTTTTATGAATTGCAGCAACAAGCAAGCATGCAAATTGGAATTCAAACATGGTACCCGACTAAATAAGTTGGAAATAAACATTTACTTTGACTACAGTCAGCTGGGGGTGTGGTGCATACCAACAGTCAATTCTTTATATTGGGTACATAATTACATGGCTGTGATAAAATAAAAATGGTGACAATACTAAGAATCGAATAATGTGACTGAGGAAGTACATGAAAATCTTGGTCATCTTCAGATTGCAGTAGTGATTGTTTGGGTTCACTGTAACGAATGGGATAGACTAATCTGGGATGTGAAACCTTTTATTGTACTACCTAAGCATGAGGCTCCTTGGGGCTGTACGTTTTCCTGTTTCCTCCAGGCCTGCACTTATTACAATGGATGCACAGATCTGTTAATGGATAGTGTGTGTGCTCTTTGTGTATATGTGTGTGTGTGCTTGCTCATGTTTTCAAAGGAGCTGTATGTGTGCATGCGTGCACATGCAGTTTGTGTGAGTGTGAGTGAAATAGCAGGGCTTCAGGGTATCTCATTCCACTTTTATGTAACCTTATGGAAACCCAACCCTAATCAGCCAAAACTCTCTTCTCCCTCTTTCTCTGCCTCCCTGCCCACTTTTGTCCTCAAACAAAACAACACACAGAACAATGACATCAGAAATACTGTTCAGTAATGCCTAACTTTAGTAATTAAAAGTTATATCATCTGCATAAATAAATAATTTCAAATGTTTTTTAGACAAGGGGAAAATTAATCCTTGTTTGGCTGTTTTTATATTCCAGAGCTGTGGATGCAAATGAATAGATCATTTAGGTAATTCATGTCATTGCAGGGCACAGTGAAAGACTTGAAAAACAAGCTAATCATACACTGCATCACACAGTTATGCCTGCACCATCACTCCTCTGACCACTGTGAACTGCACGAACATTTTCATTTGAATTGATTTACTTCACGTCAGACAAATAAAAACTACAAGAAGCCCAGATAATAACAAATGAAAGCACAGAGTATTGTGCTTCTCAGTCACATCTTTCAAATCTTTATATATTTTCTGCGTGACAGCTTTTTGGGGTACACGGGGCAGCACTGACTGAAGACTTTGACAGTTTCAGTTACCTTTCTCTCTAAACTAGGTATCAAACCATTGCAGATCTTGTTGCACACAGAGATGCCCTTCTAATGTGTTTAAATACAGTATTGTATGCTGTCCCAGATTCGTCAAAAGAGGTGGTATGAAAAGAATACTTTGATTCACTGTGTATTTGTGTAGGGAGGGAAGGAAATGGAGTATGTTTATACAGTGTGTGCCCATGAGAGTGGGTCTCTTAAGGACGTGTCCTGATAGCTGCTAACTTTGTCTGTCATTTAGTGCTGGACAGGTAGTGCACTGCATGTTTATCAGAGCTTGTTTTCGATAAATGTCTGCATACAGGGTTGATGAGAGCAGTAAGACTCAACTGTACAGCTAAACAAAAATGACCTAAAAGAGGCTAAAAAGCTCAAAAGTTCTGTAGAGCTTCAAAGTTGAATGTTCTGGAGTCTTCTCTCTAGTAGCACACAGTTATTTCATTCATTACAGAGAACTGAAAATGAACCCGAACAATCACTACTGCAATCTGAAGATGACCAAGATTTTCATGTACTTCCTCAGTCACATTATTCGATTCTTAGTATTGTCACCATTTTTATTTTATCACAGCCATGTAATTATGTACCCAATATAAAGAATTGACTGTTGGTATGCACCACACCCCAGCTGACTGTGGTCAAAGTAAATGTTTGTTTCCAACTTATTTAGTCAGGTACCATGTTTGAATTCCAATTTGCATGCTTGTTTGTTGCTGCAATTCATAAAACCAAATTACCAGATGCTAATTATCATTAGCAAAGAGCAGTGTACAAAACATTCAGGTAGCAGCCTGCTTCTCCTTTTTTGATTCAATATTATAAATAAAATAGATAATATTTTTTAAAAATGCTTGTCTGTATTGCTGCTATAAGATAGAATCCTTATAACTTAAGGTTTTTACGTGAAATACATCTAAACATGTCGAGTTATACTGAATACAATTTCAGGTGGTGGAGGGTTTGCTGAAAGCTTTTACATTAGAACAATTCAACATTTTTAGAGACATGCTATGCACGTTTTTTGTAAGGCAACAATAATAGGTAGCGTAATAGTTCGGGCTGTTGCCTTTTCATCCCCTCTGAGGAAAGGGTGGGTAGGATGAGCCAAGGTCGAGCAGAGCAAAGCAGCACTCAGCCAAGCCCGAAGCAGCCACAGGCTATATTTACCTGCCAGCCTAGGATTACACTGCATCTGAGAGCAGAGCTATCCATCTATCTACACACCACTACTGTGTGCTAGCTGAGCACCTGCTCTGATACTCTATCTGATGTTGCCCCGGATCCGTACCTGCTCAAACAACACAGGAAGATTCCAGAATAGAAGCATGATGGCCGATATTTATCAGACCTCCCTGAGGGCTTATCTAGGAGTCGCCTCTGTCACATATTTTGATCTGGAGATCAAAGTGATTTTAGATAAGCATGCCTTGTCAGATACCTTGGATAAATATCTGGAAAGTCATTTTGCACCATTAATGCAAAACTTTGGTACTTATTGTGGCTGTGTATCTGCAATTCTGGTACATTTATGTATGGGCTAAAAGAAAAGCAAATGTTTATAATGAAGAAATTCATTAATCCTTTTCATATTATATTGTAGAAATACCCTCATATGCAGGGATGAAGATGTAAAAAGTTTTCAGAGTAATGTCTTTATGACTATAATTTAAACTCAAAGTCAGTCCTAAAATCCTTATACAGTATATAAAAAATGAATACATCTGTAAAAGAAACAAGTGAAGTTATTCAGCCCCCAAACAATAATTAAAGTTTGAATATTTGGATTGAACTAGATCAACCTTAAAAGAGGGTTTTAAGGTGTTTTGTGGCTTTAAGAGAGTCTAGCCCTATCCTACACTATACCTGTGTATGATACCCGGATTTGCCAAGTATGGGACTTAAGCTGTCACCTTTTGAACTCAAACCATGGGTCAGATGTGAGGCTAAAATCACAATTTTTTAGTGACACAACACATTTGCCACTTTTGCATATACATTTTTTAGTCGTTTTGGGATTGTTTTGCAACACTACCAACAGTTGGTGTGGTCAGAGAGTCATTGTGGCGACAGCCCATTAGATCAATGTGCAGTCGTTGAGTTCCTGAAGAGTTACAGCTCATCTGCCAGCCTGTACCTGTCAATCAGAGCATCCATCATTATTGTTAGCAAGACCAACCAATGTGAAGCCCTCGCATGCAGAGGGAGGGGCAACAGCTGTAAATCTGTTTGGCAAAGTTTATTGTGACCCTGGAGTCAGTCGGCAGGCTGTCTGAAGTGACTGATGTTACCATGGTGATTACGGTGTGACACTGCACGTGGTGGGATGATGGACGAGGGCATGCCTTGGTTGGTGATTGGTCGCCAGCTGGACACGAAATGCTGGAGTGAAAAAAGCTTGTTGCTTTAGCTCCACTCTCAAACTGCTGTGCGTGGTCCCAGATTTATGTGGATGCTGTGTTTCATTTCAACTCGTAGTGCCTCTGATGAGCCTATTGATAAGAAAACACAAGACAGCAATTGTATTCCAGATTTTTCTTGCTTGCACCCAAGCAGCTCATGCTTTCACATCTACAACATACATATCTCATTTACATAACTGACCTACATTCAGTATACCGGTATGCCTAGTACTAATGATGCAGTTGACTCATCACAGATCATATGCAATATCAGTATGTTAGGGCTGTTAATTCCTTAGAATCATTAGAGGAAGAGTGAAAGTGATACAGACTGGCACGATGCCACACACACTGATGTGCCCACAAAGAGCACACACAGCCACGCACACACACACTAAGAGCTGGAGCTGGGCATTATGTAATGGAATTAGTGCTTCTCAAGGTCTACATGGATCATGTGGCCTGCAGGAGCCCACTAATGCACTGAAGCAGCCGCTCTCAGGCAGAACCTGACTCCATCATTTTCCTCTGCTGGCCTAAACACATGTAACAATACGTGTGCTGGCTAATGCGTGCACAAGGCGTGATCAAACATCAAGGATTTCATATAGTGGTGGTGCTTTCATGACTTGTTGCACATTCATCCTGTTATTGGCTATTGTATATATTTCTGCTTGAAAATATGGTGCTACTATATATTTGTCACATGCTCCAAACCGATTTATCTTAGGCCTTGAACAAAGCTGGATTTGATAGATATTCAGTCCAATCACAGTAAAATTTGGATGGACACATCCATATAATACAATACTCATACAATCTTCTTGAATGCTATAAATCAGAAATCTTTGAGGGGATACTCAAAACAAGTCATACTGATTTTTGGATGTGACTGTCACATTCATTGATTTGTGATGTCACCCATGTAGCCCATGTTAATATGACACTGGAAGTAAGTGTTCTTTGACAAGTAGTGTCACCTTTGTTTCACCCATTGAGGCATGCACGTGTGTAGGTGCTTTAATTGGTTTTGTGTGTGTGTGTGTGTGTGTGTGTGTGTGTGTGCGTGCTCTTGTGTGTGCATGATGAGAAAGGGTGTCATGTGTCACTGGGATTGCTGCCTGATGGCAGATGGAATGGCTCTCTTCAGGCTCATCACTCAATAACCAATCCATGCTGGTGGACATCACGCACGCACACGCACACACACACACACACACACACACACACACACACACACACACACATCCAGTTAAAATCCAAGTAATTGGGTTAAAGAAGAATACTTACTTTAAACAGTACTGGTTTTCAAGTTGTGAAACTACTGAAAAGGACAAAATATAACAACAGTTTCCAAACATCCCTGCCAAGACCAGCTGCCATTCACTCAGATATCACTTCACACTCCCTGATCCAAGTAAGCTTGCATCAGCACTTACTGATGGCAGCTGGGCTGGGAACACGACAGCGAGGGGAGACAGCTAGAAGCAAACTCAAATTGAGCGTTGCTCCTCAGTTGACTCTAAATCCTTGTCATCCTCGTCATCCCTCTGCTACTTTTTGCCCCTCTCACTATAATTGTGTCTTCCTCCTCCCCCTGTGGGTATGATCTCGTGTTCCTGGCTGTGAATTTGTCACCATGCCCATGCCATGTATGTAGGGAAAAAAAAAGATAAGAAACCAATCAACAGTGCTGTATGTTTCCCTGCACTATCCTCCTCTGCTGTCTACTGTACTGTACAGAAGCAATGAGCTGGAAAATCCACACTGAACTTGTATAAATACTTCATTGCGAATTCAATTTTAAACTCTAGATGGAAGGAGGGAAAGTGAAGCAACTGTTTGTTCTTTCACCATGCCCTCAGTCCATTTCTCCATCAGCTATGTTTTTGTCTCTTTGCTTATCCCTGCTCCTCTCAGTGTCTGTCTCTACCTCTTTACCACACTTACTCCTTCTGATTTTTAATGGTAGAAGCAGAGAAAGATTGCACTTATATTATTCACTGAAAATGCTCATTGTGTCGTTTTTGATGACTTGATTACATGTTCATGTGAAAGTAAATCACATCTCAGATGCCATAATGAAAATGTGAAAATAGAAGGTGTAAGGTCAGTGACTCTTCTTTTGACCAGTTTGACTATAGAGGGAGGAAATTTATAGGAAACGTCACTGAACTTGCAGCTTTGACATTTTCATACATTGATTCCAACCTTATTTCCTAGAAATAACATTTATATCCTTTTAATTTGCAACAGAAAATACTGTATATTTTGAATGAAACGTAATGCCGCCTGGATGACGTTTTTTGATGGCAATATGAAGAAACTTAGTTAATTAACTTTTCAGACAAGGGACAAAATGTTGATATTGAACATATCAGTATTTCATTTGTTGTCCTACAATATCTGCCCTTATAATACAGTACCTGCTCGTAGCAACTCAAGCACAGTAACCTTTTTTATGATTATTTTTAGGCAATCACAGCTCTTGGTTAAGGTGCTTTTGTTGCCCAAACCTAGCATGCGCCACATAAATGTAGCACTTCTTTATACAGCATTTATGTTTCCCATCACAACACAATTGGGAAAACAAATAAGAAAAAAAAATTGTATTGTGTAAATGTGATGAATTATACAGTTTGCTCTTAATAACCCCACAGTCTGCCATGCAATCAGTGCAAGTTATCACAATGTAGCCCACTGTGTGTGAGTATTGTGCTTTAATGTCCGTTGTTCATCCTAAAATCCTACTTAGAACTGTCACAGTTTGGATTACATTGAAGGAGTGAGTCTGTCCTGTTAGCTACTCAATAGTCTGCTGATGAAGGCCATGAGAAGTAGCTGAAAGTTCTCAAGCCTCTTCAAACTCAAATATATATCTATCTATAAATATCTATATCCAAACTAGTAGTTCAGTAGTTACATAAACAGAGTACTGCAACTAGGAACCTTATGTAAAGAGAGTACATTCTGTAGTCCTCCTCCCCAAAGCCTGTCAAACGTCTGTAGACCCAGGATTCAAAAATGATTAAAAGGCTTTCTCTCTGGAATCCCCAACATACTGCTGTCAGCAAACTGGCCCACTTTGCATGTCAGTGCCACTGCATCTTTCTGAGCATCATTCAGGCACTGTAGTTGCAGTACCAGAGTTGGCTGTTAACTAATGTGTTAGGCCAATTCCCCCATAGAGAACCACTTTAAAATCAAAAGCCAGGAAATTAATATACATGTGCATTTGCACTCATTCTAGCTTCTAAAAATCAGAAGAAAGTCTGGGATTAATGTCACGCATCATCAAGCGGTCAAGCATTTCACCACACTTCAGAAGTTTGGAAATGTGTAAGTCTAAAATGTAGGGATTTATTTTCAAATATGGGCAGCATTAGAAGTATAGCCAGCCTCCTTTTACCGTGTGTGTGTGTGTGTGTGTGTGTGTGTGTGTGTGTGTGTGTGTGTGTGTGTGTGTGTGTGAATGTGGCAGAGTGCTTTACCACTGTGCTGTTATTGACTGGTAAGGATGTGCTTCTTGTGCACCACACCATGCCAAATGTTAATTTACTGCTTGGTGTGCATATTCAGCCTCATTAACTGACATGGAGATTTTTCTCACCGGAAAACCTGGTGCACACTGTTTGCCCTTTTCCCTCTCTCCTGTCCTTTCACCTCCCTCCCTCCATCCTCCCCTGAAGCTCTTCCCTAAAGCCATGATGATATTGACCACAGCCCATTGATCCAACATGGATACCTGTTATTTGACAAACTAAGAACGTGGGATAGTAGGCAGGGAATGACTTAAACGCATTCAAATATTCACAACAGCGATGTGACCTATCGGAGGTTAGCCATGCACAAGAATTATAATGTGTCATGTGTATTATGGCAACTCCAGCAACTAAAATGTAGTACAAATCATCCATAAGACAGCCATCCATTAGCAGTCTAAACACAGAGTTAGAGGCTGAGTACGAGAAATTAATTTTAACACTATGTTTTGCCAGAACAGTGACTCATAAGCTATGATTTTCCAGCATTTAGATGATATCGAGTTAGCAGGAACACAGGAACAGATGGAAATGTAATACTACTCTGGAGGCACAGAGTGGAGAATGTTACCATGATTTCAACCCTACACTCATCCTGTTTTTTTCAAAATAACTGCCTAGCTGAAGAAGGACTTAATGACAAAACAGTAAAAGATATAATACTGAGTTTGGTGCCTGCCCTGGAGAATCGTCTTTGGCTGCTCATCCTCTCATCTGTTTTGTTTACTTCCTGTTAGTGTCTGTTACCAAACTCACAAGAGCATGGAACAGCAGTGACTAGACTGCAGACAGTGAGAAATTCTTTCATCAGCACATTCGCTGCCGTTACAGTATGATACAGTATGATGTATGATTCATTCACAGCAGCACCTCTAGTTCGCAAAAAGACTAATTCAAACCTGCTATGGGACAGGAGCATGATGATGCAGACGCCTGCAGCCAGTGACTAACTCACTATCACACGTGGATCACTGCAACGCCTGACTTGATTGATTGATTGATTGCATGTGCGTCTTGAATTCTTACACTCTCTCTCAAACACACACACACACACACACACACACACACTTATGTTTTTACACTGTTGTTCTCTGTCTCACATCTATGACTCATACAAACACACAAGCTAAAATATTTGCAGATCGTGGCCTGATTGTAATGAAGCGGAGAGTCTGACTCAGCTGTTTTAAGGTGGTATGACCGACAGGGTGACAGGGTGTGTGCTGCTGGCTCTGCACCAGCGGTCCCATGGGGACGGCCAAGGTGAGAGGACATAACACCCAGACACACCATCTCTGAAATATGCACATGGCATACAATGTCATGTTAAAACACCCCCTTAATCCTATATCTTAACAAACTGAGGCTTCTTCTCTGTCATTAGAATTCAAGACACCAAGCTCACTGAACCATGCAAAAAGTCTAGAGTGATTGATTACACTATGATTTGCTTCCCCTACTGGTAAAAGAGAGAAAACAACTCTTGCAGTTGTAAATACAGCATCTAATCTTTATCTCAGTTTACAAATCTATCTCTGGTTGCTGTGTATTTGAATCTGGCACTATTGTAAGTGCACACCTTCTGTCATAAAAGTGTTAAAATCTCTCCCATGCCAGTTACTGTTAAAATAATAAATTAGGTCAAAACCAGGCATTGTAATGACCCAGTAAGAAATGTTTGGAAGTCTTTTCTCCAGCGTACACTGTTAAAAATTCTAGTACAGTAGATATTGCTTCTGTCTGTTGTAGATATTTTTATTGTATTTGTGTTTCAAAACTACCTTCCAGGTTTAAAGTCCTATCTGGTGCAATTTATACAAACCACTGCAGCAGTATTTTCCCTAGTGTCTCACATCTCATGGTAATAACATGGTTTTAGGGGCCTTTTCACTCCGACATGAAATATTAATTCGAAAGAGAATGCTTAATACATGGGTTGTCCTCAAAGCCAGGTACTTGTGTGATATGAAATGTGTTTGCTCCAACATGGAAGGTCTGTCTTTTAAAGGTGTGGTAGTGTTCAGAGCTTGCTTGCATAGAGCTTTCAGAATATCAATATTCTTAACATGTAGCCAATTTATCCCAAAATGGAATTAGCTTTTTAAAATGTTCTGCTTCCTGTGCAAGCCTGACATTTAAGGTTTACGTGTAGACATTTTTAGCATGCCAGTGCACAGTTGTGTATGAATACCACGAGTTTTGATACGCAGCACAGACAACAAGCATCAGCAAATGGTGAATGATGAGGATGAGTGATGGTGCTCTGAACGAAGCACAGCTTTCTGCAAATGCAGTGTGTCAGCTTGTCTAGCCTATATTTTTAGCTCTCCCTGGTGCATAAGGTTTATTATAGCATGGGCTTTGGAAAGAGCTGAGTGACTCCTCATTGCGACATCATGTGACGTGTCATAGTCATGCTGCTACCCACTCTGCATCTTTGTTCACCAGCTTGTGTTTTGGATAAAGCTCGCTAAACTGAGGGCATGGTACATTATGTTCTCTTTTGGGCATGTTAGGATTCTTGCACCAGTGATTAAAAATGAAAAGCTGATGTTTTAATGATGCAAAGTTTTTAACTCGACAAACAGCTGGTTTATTTTTTTCAGCGCCATTTTACTGTATTGTTTAGATGGATTAATCCAAGGATTTTGGTTGATTCATAGCCACACATTTTGTGTGTGTCTGTGTTTATGTTTATGTCACTGTGATCATCTTAGCATCTGCTTTGGCCCACAGCCCCTTTTTTCAGTATGTTAATGAGTTTAGATCAGGATTCATTTAGTATTCCAGTTTCTCTCCTTTTATCTCTCTCTGTGACTCACTTCTCTAATCTAGAAGATTGTGGTAAATTGTATTTGGCTGGCCTCTGGGGACAAGCCACTTGCTGCGGCTTTAAATCAACAGGCTATGTGTTAACCCCTACTAGACCTTGCGCTTCAGGCCTGACCCTGGCATCAGGATTTTGTCCCGTTGATGAGTGGCTCCTCGTGGGCTGAAACACCCCTTGTGAACCTGCGCAGAATGCTGAATCATAAGGTGTTGGCTCTATCGACCGGCCTCAGGCAGTGGTCACCATCCCGTGAAATCCATCAGACCAGCAGTGGCCGAGGATAATGCCATTATTCTCATATGGTCTCTCATTTTTTCTGGTTTCCCTTAAAATACCAACATACCAGATTTGATAACAGCATTTTCCTTCATGAAAAAGGGGCACAATCGAGGCTCATTCTCAGTGCATGATGGATAGCAAGACAGAGCTTGACACTGCTAGCATTAATACTATTGCTGTATCATTGTGATTTTTAGCAGCAGTAGCCATAGTGGTAGTCGTGAACTCACAATAATAGCTGGATGTAGCATGTCCTTCTTTGATCTTGTCCTCTAGTCCATCTTGCGTTCATCCTCTATGATTTTTCCTCCTTCATCCTCCCTCAGCGCCTCTGCCCCCCATCCCTCTCTCCTTCTCTCCCTCTCTCAGCATGTCACTTACTGGTATGACTCTACACCCACTGAGTGATTAGTGATGACCTGCTGTCACTAACACAGATATGCACAGTGGGGCACACTGGGCTCATGTCAGAACACACAGCTGCCACATATATGCACAGACACACACAGAGATGCAAACACATGGGTATAAACACAGGTATTTCATATTCCTGATGTTTTTTTATAATACGCTTTATTGACAGTGACAGTAGAGAGAGACAGGAAAGGCAAGGGAGAGAGAGAGAGAGAGAGGATGACGTGCAGCAAAGGGCCTCAAAGAACTTTATCATCAGAATGAATGGAGAACAAAACATAGTACAGTTCTGTTCTCTCAGCTTCTTCCTGTTTCAGTCCTCTCTTACATACAGTATGTTCCCCAGTCTTGTGAGCATAGAAGACTTTTAGAAGATTTAGAAAATGACTTTTTACCTTACCACAGAAGGTCAGAAAAATATCATCAACACAATTATAGGTACACACCATTTGCATATGATTATAGTGAAAGTGTTATGGTGTAGACTCTTTGTTGTTTTTCTAGTTTTGGTCTTGTCTCGTGTTCCCAGTGTGTTCCCGCCTCATGTCTCTGCCCTGAGTGTTTGCACCTGTGTTCTGTTACCCACCTGTGTTTGATTACCTTGTTAGTCTCTCTCCTTTATAAGCCTGTGTTTTCCCTTTGTGCCCTGTCGGATCATTGTTCATGTTATGTGTCGTGGCTCCTGTGTGTCTCTGTGTTGCTTTCCTGGCGTACCTACCCTTCAAATAAACCATTCATCTCCTGTCTACCCATGTGGTCTGCATTTGGGTCCTCTTCCTGCTGCCATTTGTGACAGAAAGCGTATCAGTTCATGTTTGACATTTCTGAATGTCTTAAACTGCATGTGATGACACATGAAGAAAGACACAAATATACACTTTCATGTGTTGTTCAAATGGTTTATGGTGTATGACACGCACCAATATATTTTCACACATTCAGTATGTCTGATGTGCACTCTCTCTGACACAAACGGAGAGAGCGAAAGCTGCTCTGGTTTGAGGTCCATCAGTCTTTCCCTCATTGTGTATCTGTCCCCCAGATTGTCCTCAGTGGTGCTGTGAAGGCTGCTAGGAGATTAGCTTATAGGCCTGGGTGCGGTTTCCACGTGAGATATTGTTGGTTTGCATTTGTGTATGAGTATGGAACATTTTGAAAAAAACTGTGCAGGTCATGGCTCATGAATTGCACACCTTTTGACCACTGTTCATGCGATTTGCGTCTGTTGTATGCACTGCATACTGCGAGCAGTGAGCTGACGTGCATTCTTGTGTGTGTTGGAGTCTTTACATCCTGCGGTGAGGAGCATATGTCAGCTTCTGTGACTGCATGTTGGCAGCAGGGCTCAAGATAATGTAGCATGTTACAGTGTGTGTCCATGCTGACATGTCTGCACATGAACTGAGCACACAGGTACACGTTTGTGTATTAAAATGTGTGAGTGTAAAAGACTGCGTGTATTTGTCTTGTGCCTGTCAGTGTGCTTGTGTGAGTTAGTATGTGTCAGCTCCACAGCCCTCATTCATGACATGGGTGATTTGGTAGTCAGTCAGTCAACGTCATGATAGGGCAGCAGCTCCTGCCCCCCCACACCGAGCCCCCTACGCCTCTCAGCCCATCTATCTCTTCCTCCCAGGCCACGATCACAGTTACTCTGACATCTAACGTCCAACTCTGCCTTGAACTACTGAGTCATACTGCACTGACCTTATAGTGACTTTCCTGTTGAGTTTTGTGGTTAACTTACTTGCTGGTATCTAATCCAGTTGTGGTTTTGTTTGTCATATTGAGTGCGTTCACATGGACAAGTATTCCGGGTTTTTGATGTATCCCATTTTTGTGTTTGCGCATGTAAACATCATATTCCAATTTCAGAAACCTGGATAAGCCCATATCCCAGTTTGGAGACCCCCAATTATACTAGCTGGTACCGGGATACAGGTATTTATCATGTATACAGGGAAAGGAACAACCAGATTTCTCTATGTTCCATGTAAATGCCATATCCCGAATTTGATCAAAACCGGGATAAGCCTCATAACCCAGCATACTTAAGTCCATGTAGATGCTTTCATTGATGCTTTGTTTGTTTGTATTTTATTTCATTTGAGAATGACGTTTTTTTTAATGAAAGCCCCTGTACAATTAGGATTTTTTTTTTCTCTGAGTTATTTGGTTTCTATATCAAATTATATTTTATTGTATAAAAGCTTTTTTTCTCTACACTACCATAATGCCAAGCATTACCTGTTATAACCTTTAATTATGACTCAGGATGGGTTCAAATATTCTAAAAATGTTCAAAGCTGCTGTTGTCCTGCTCAGCTATTTCTCACTTGGTTCTTGTTCTGGCATTGCTGAAGTCATTCAGATTGTTTTCACATATCATTCAGTAATAGATATGCACGTGTATATTTCATCATATTGATGAAGGCATAGTGACGTAGGGAGGAGAGGGTGTTCCCTGTGATGGAACACGTCTGGATCTTGCTCTAATACAAAAACAAGCTTTTATGAAGAAAGAATGTCATTTGGGAATGTGTGTACCTTCACATGTGCTTTGCATACTCACACAGGTATACAGATATTTATGAATCAGTCAGGCCAAGTGTGTTATAGCGATGATGTGGCAACAAGACAGAGAGCATCATAGTACTCTCAAGGTCTCAAGAGTTTCACATAGTAACGTTTACAGATGTTTGAACAACGCTCTTCTACAAGCATGATTTGTACTGTGTTTTATGCACTACATAAGTTAACCCAGTTCATACAGTAATGCAGGAACACTGCGCATATCTCTGTTACTGTGCTGTACACATTTTCAGTCTTGAATTTATT
This sequence comes from Maccullochella peelii, assembly GCA_002120245.1. Classification (NCBI taxonomy): domain Eukaryota; kingdom Metazoa; phylum Chordata; class Actinopteri; order Centrarchiformes; family Percichthyidae; genus Maccullochella; species Maccullochella peelii. The sequence goes on along the minus strand of LKNJ01003711.1, from coordinate 16,654 downwards.
TGTATAAACAAAATTAAATGCAATAAGATGGTCACTAAAATGTTGTGCATTGTGTAACAAGCTTTTATAGGAATAAAACTACCAAATAGAATAAGATAACAAATAAAAAGTAGGCCTGTGCAAATGTGTACGTAAGATTTTGCCAATCTCTACAGTAAAATATCCTCAGACTGGATCTCCCAAAGGCCAAAGGTAGCGGAAACAACCTCATTCTTGGCCTGAGATCACCTCAAAATGAACAGATGACAGATGGATGGGGGGGAGGATGGAGTGATAAACTGACAGCGCTGAAATGAGAAGTGTGTCATCTACGGAGACAGCAGCGCAGAGAAGCTTTTGTTTCCCATGTGTCTGTGTGTGTGTATTATGTGTCTCTTTAGGAATGTTTCGAGAAGACAAGAAAAATAAATAATTAGCTGTTACGATGAGAATCTAAACAGCCAATACTGGTACACAACAACTGATAGGTGGGTGAGTGGATGGATGGACGTTAGACTAAAAAGATTTATATACAGTCAATGGGATGGATATATATATATATATATCTATATATATATCTATATATATCTATATATATATATATCTATCTATCTATATATATATATCTATATATATATAGATATATAGATATATATAGATA
>LKNJ01003711.1:0-15432 GCA_002120245.1 Maccullochella peelii | reverse complement strand
AGAGAGAGAGATATAGATATATATAGAGAGATATAGATATATATCTATATATAGAGAGAGAGATATAGATATATATAGAGAGATATAGATATATATAGATAGATAAACAGACAGACAGGCTATATTTAAAGGCTTGAATCATTGCATTGACAGATTTTATAAGGTGGCAATGTGTTTATGCCAACCCCCCTTCAACTCAGGAATCCCTGATTACTTCAGTGTCTTTGAACAAGACACTGCATGTATCTGACCATGACCTCTGACCTCTTCCTGTGGAGGGAGAACAAGTAAAAAGAAAATCTCCCAGTGGGGATTCATTGCTCTAAGACGTCTATCTCTCCCATCACACACAGATAGATTGCTATAACACGTGACTTCTTCTCACAGCTGGCTTTCACCCCTCCTCTCTCCACCTTCCTCACTTGCACCTGACCTCTACTTCTCTATATCACCATAAAAGTCATGTCCACACTAATGCATATGTTTCTGCTTCAGCCACACTAAAGCCAGCATTTTCAACCACCGAATAAATAGATTTTTTTGAACACTCTTGAAGTTGAGATGCTGGAAAACAGTCTGAGGCTATTATCTCGCATGCCATGTTATTCTTGTGTGATCTCAGGTGTGCTACTGTGCTATTCAGGATTGCCCCGTAAACAAAAAAAGAAACACTTAAAAACATGCATGTGGAGGGAAATGTTGGCTAATGTAGCATTCACATGCCTAACTTACAGGATTCTTTTCCATTGATGGTGTGTTTCAAAGTGGAAACTTGCAAAAACAACCTCAAAATGAAAGTGTGGACAGAAACCTTTCAACATGTAAACAGCATTTTCAAATGTATCGGCTTTAATATGGACATGTAGACATTTTTCTTCAAACCTCCACAGTCCTTTTTACCTGCCTTCCTCTTTCCTTGTTCTCCTCCTCTTCCCTCCTCTCAGCTCCTCCACACTCCTCTCTTTCTCTGTCCTTTTTCCTCTCATTCATTCATTCTCATGACCTTTTTATATCCTTTATGCCTTCCTTTATTTGGTTTTACCCTATGAGACCCCCCCCCCCACCCTCTCTTCTGTATGTCCTTCCCGTCTTCCTCCTCCTTCCTATCCGTCACTCTTGCTCCTCCCTCTGCTGACTGCTTCCTGCTGTCATAGTGATTGTATATTGGCCTTATGGGAGATAGTGCAGCCATTGACCATGTGCAGCTGAGTGCTTTGCATTAGTTATGCACACATGACTTTCAGACATAGAGACTCCCTAGATGCTATGTGCCTCCCCTTCTTCCTTATCTTCTTCCCTTTTCTATCTTTGCAGTTTTTGTGGGTCTCTATGCACCATTTATGAGTTGCTGGCTTAGGTCTTCTCTTCTCCTTTCATAACGGACTTTAATCCATTAAAAATGCAGATTTACTCATGTTGAACCGAACATTTGAATTGTATACTGTTTATTTTCAAAATAATTGTTTTGGCATTGTTTCTGAATCTAATTTTATGATAACAATGATATATTTAATTTTTCCGATTTCATCAAAACAAACACCTTAGGAATAGCTTAACTTTATGGGAAATACTCTTACTTATACCGACAGAGAGTTAGATGAGAAGATTGATATCACTCTTATATCCGCCTGTTAACATCCTGCAGCCGGTTAGCTTAGCTTAGCACAAAGACCGGAAGCAGGGGGAAACTAGCTGTTCATTAATTCACACATTATATTTTGTTTGTTTAATCCATACAAATTACAAATATTATAGTTTGTGCCAGACTATTTACCTGGAAACTTCTGAGATCCAAGAAATAGTCCGGCACAAACCCCCCCCGTAAAATGGCAAATTATTGTTTTGACACTATGATGTGTTAATTAGTGAGCTTTAGCAGTGCTGATAGGCGGATTTTGTTTCCTTTGGACTAGGGCTGCAACTATCGATTATTTTCATTATCGATTAATCTGCCGATTATCTTCACGATTAATCAATTAATCGTTTAGTCTAGATGTTAAAAAATTGTGAAAAATCACAATTTCCCAAAACCCAAAGACTCTTCATTTACTATCATCAATGACAAAGAAAAGCAGCAAATCCTCACATTTAAGAAGCTGGAACCAGCAAATGTTTGACATTTTTACTTGGAAAAATGACTGAAACGATTAGTTGATTATCAAAATAGTTTATTTTTAAAATAGCAATTAATTTTCTTTTGATCGACTAATCATTGCAGCTCTACTTTCGACAGAGCCAGGCTAGCTGTTTCCAGGTGGCATTATATAACGGTTGTACCAGCAAACCTAATTCAGCATAAGACCACAGCATTTAGCCTCCCACAGCCTTCCTTCTGAAGGGCTGTTCCAAATGAGACACATTTAAGGTCAGTCACATCAAGGCGTGGGTGATCAGATACAGCTGAAATCAACTTATAAATCATGTGGGGCTTGTTTTATAGAGCCTTCCTCTTAAAGTTGATTGGGCAATCACAGACAGCTTTGCTCCAAGCAAAGTTAATGTGGCTTTGGCCAATCAGCCCCAAGCCTCTTAGCACATTGCTTCAGAGAAAAATTATAAGGACTGCACAAGCACCTGGTAAAAATAATCCTCGTCTAAAAATGTTCCAGATTATATGCTGCTGTTCATGTAAATGTGCTTCTTCAACAAAAATTGATGCAGCACTGTGAATGGCATACTAGTAGTGCAGTGCTTTTTAAGTCATAGTGTTATCTCCAACCATAACGGCATGTATGTTTTAGTTATATAATGATCCTGTATTGGGGGTGAAGACCTTTTTCATAGCAGGCATTTTTCAATGTCATAGCAGAAAAAGCACAGGTGTAATTAATAACATTCATAACAACTAGATTTCATTTAGGAGTTCTTCTTCCAGGGTCTGGCGTTGGGTAATGCCGGATCACAGGGACACTTAATGGATCTGAGCCATCGTTAAAGTTATTAGTAACATGTCAAAATGTCTGCCATGATGAACAGGGTCTGTTGTCTTAATTACACAATTTGTCTGTATTATGTAAACTAGTCTCAGACACTGGACTTTGACAAACAGTAACTAAAACCTTTCCTCTCTCTGTATTTTTTTCCCCAATGTATTGTGTCACTTCCACAATAGAAGATCTAGAGATGTCCTGAGGCGATCTCGAGGGGCCGGTATGGGCCCCGATCCGTGCATATCATGCCGATCAAATTCCAATCATTCTTTACTGCACTCTGTGTTTTGTCTACCTCATCCTGCTATTGTTGCAGTGCGGCATTAATTCTACTGCATGTGCGAGTTCAGAAAGAGCGGTTGGCAAAATACACTGAGTCGCTAAACTCCAATGCTAACGAATCTGTTGTCTTTCCTCTCTCTTTCTTATTAGCAAAGTTGCAAAACATTCAGCTAGCAGCTGCTGCTGACCCTCACTTCAACCGGGTTAAAATGGCAGACATCGCCGGCGGAAAGTCACACAGTCGCGAGCGGACAGCAGAGTGATATGTTTTCTCTCTATCTGATCAATTCACGTCAATTTCAGGAGTCGCTTTCTCCCAGTTAAACTTTCCTTCATATCATATCAATAATTTAAGCTCATCAACTTCATTTTGAACCAGGACTTTCAGTATGGGGATCAAGAACCTTGTGAAAAATAAGGTGTGTCAGATTTAGTAGGCTACAGCTGTCAGATACTAGATATTTATTCAACATTTATGTAAATGTTAAGTATCGGATCAGACTCATATAATATTAAAGGGCTCTAATCTGGATCGGAGCCAAAAAAACTTGATCACTAAGAGGTTTATGGCCTTTGCTGTGATTACTCTGATCAACATTGAATATTAAAATCAGTCTTTATTACTGGATCTTGACATACAATGAGCAATGCTCATCTGCCAAAGATTTTAGTTGAGACATTTTGTGCACTCAGAATCCTGTTTTTCCAAAATGACACTTCCTGTGTGTTATTAAAATGCATTTCCAGACAGCAGTTGTGCTGGCAGGGAACTTGACTTCTGTCCGGACACAGCGACGGGGCAGGGAGCCCAGAATGTCAGCACAGAGTGATGACGTCAGGAGCCGACTGAGGGACAGTTCTACCCAGCATGCTTTGCTAGTCGTATTTCTGCAGTGCTCATAAATATTGAAAGCTTATGAAAAGAGAGATAGGAGGCAAATTGAGAGAGAGAGAGAGAGAAAGAAAGAGAGAGGTTGCACAAAGCTGAAGGATAAGCAAGAGGGTGAAGGAGAGAGAGAGAGCAGTTGAAGGAGTAATGACAAGAAATGAGTGGATATGATGTGTAGCTGAGCAAATAAACAAGGGCTTGTGAATCCAGGAGTTCAGGACTGCCTCTCCCTGTGACACATTTCTTTATTGTCCCTCGCCGTCTCCCTCCTGTGTCTCCCTTCTTTTCTGTGCTGTAGGCAGAAATGCTCAAAACTAAAACTGTGTAAAAAAAACAAAAAAAAGGAAGTACAAATCATGGAGTGGCAGAAACAGTTAGAAGTGCGACTTAAAAGGGAAAGTGTTCATTGCCATGTCACCTGGTCAGACCTTAGAAAGGCTATGAAAATGTTCAGTAAAAAGACAGAAAGGTGCATGTCTTTCCCTGTGCGTGTGTGTACGGTACATGTGCGATCTGGGGTATTATTCTCATGAGAGACAGTAGATTATGAAGTTAGGGTTTAGCCTGAGAAAGTTAAATGGAAGAATAAAAAATTATATAGCTTAGAGGAAGATGTAACAGTGTTTCTTTTGGGCTGCTTCACACTAAAACTAAAAGGGCCATCATTTTTGAAATCATTGTTGATACCAGAAATCAGTATGGTTTCAGTAAGTATCACATTTTATCCCTGAATGCCATCACCAAGGCAGAAAGCAAGTGATGTAATATTAATCATGTACATGTGCACAAAGTGTGTGTATATATGTGTGTGCAGTAGTTGTGTAAGTGCCTCTGTTCTCACCCTCTTTGTGTGAGTTCTTGTGTGTTACTCTGTATTTGTGTGTATGTTGCTAGCATTGTCCTTGTTGGAGGGGGTACATGCAGTTAGACTTCAAGATATATATATATAAGGAAAAGCATGCTCTGATTGTAATGGGTTGCAGAAGCAGTGGCCTGACACAGGCTATAAATATTTCAGATGCTCTGTTTTAGCACCGGGATAGAGAAGACAACAGGAAGATCCTCCGTTTGATGTGTCTCATCATTGTTTCACAAGGAAAGGAATTTTGGTGCACTGCAAAATATATTCATCTCAACAAATCATTTAATCTTTTATTCAGTCTTCAACTCTCTTCAACTCTTTATTTTTAAGATAAAGAGCAGCTAAGCTTCAGACAAGCAGCCTTTTTTAGAGATGGAGCTGGCTGCACAAAGATATGTTAGACTGGTCTGCTGAGTTAGGCCAGTGTTAGTTTTACTCTTAGACTAGCCATGATTGGTTTTGAATGGACATGAGTGTATGATTGTGCAGTCTATGTATATATACTGCTCTGCGGGATTAGTGTGAGGATTTGGAGCTACACTAGATGACATCAAATATCTCTATGAACCTCTCTCAGTAGAAAGCTCTGTGCAGTTGACTAACTTGTAATCTTGTGGGCTTGTAAACTCATCAGACGTCTCACTATTTGTTAGGCCTAAGTCATAGGCAAACAGTGTTTCTTTGTCCAATCTGGAGAGCTTCAAAAAGCTACGCTGCAAGAAGTGTCTCTCTTAACAAACCATTTATTTTAAATGAAGTCTTAACTTTTGATTTTGATGACAATAAGTTCAGCCACCAGAAAAATGGTCATGACTATCAAATGCAGTCTTTTTGATTGACATGCATTTAAAAGTTGTCTTTTAAATGCATGTGTGGGTGTACATCTACCATACAGGTGGATCACTTGAATTTGTGTATCCATTGTATGTACCGCCCTATACCCATGCGTTTGCAGAGTGCCATCTCACACTCACTCCTGCCATTCATCTATCCATCAACATTGGATCAACTCCCACTTTGTAGAGCCTGCTGGACTGGATTGATTTTTCATTCTCAGGGCTATGACTTCATCTTGCCAGGCTCAGACATGCTGTTGAAATGATCTCCACTTTACTGGACGGAAATGTCAAATTATGACACCTCATTTATGAACTTATGAACTGAGGCTAACATCATTTGCATGATACATCTCTTTAACACAACTTAAGTATTTTATACACTAATGGTTTAGATACTTATCTTGAAAATGCTGACATAAGTTACACCATCACAATGTCAAATTTGCCTGGCACATAGAAGAACACAACAAAGCATTCATCAAGTACTGACAACACTGTTACAAGATACAACAATAAGCAACAAACAAGATCATTTATTAACTAAATTAAATTGTCAAATGCTAATTTTATCTTTTTCCTTTTGTTCATTCATCAGCCTGTCTCTCACATGTATTATCTGAAATACCAATTATCAGATTTAAATGAAATTATATCATTGAGTTTTTCAAAAGGGCAATATTTAAAGTTCCTGTCCGACTTCAGGGTCTCAGGATAGAAAACAGCTCCAGCTCACGTGTTTCATTGTGATTATGCTGATCAGTGTTTTTCATTAACTCTGGGTCTCCCTGCCAAGGTAATGTTTTACAGTTAGAGGCCTAAGTTGAGGGAATTGAGGAATGGTTTGAAGAACTGTGGAACTAAGTGGGAAAGCAGAAAAAGTGCCAGTATCATTAGGAGTGATAAATTAGGTGACAGTGTGTCCCTGTGTTGCACAGTGCAGGATTCAGCAGTGACACTGCTAGGTTTAGAGGCTCCTTTCTCTGTGCATCTGTGGTGGAGGACATGATTAACACTTCCAGGGTTTGGGGATTGATGTCTCCCTAGAACAACCTAATGATAAAACCATGAGCACTCCTGGTACTCAATGATGCTTTGGACAAAATCCCAAAATGGCATGCAAGATGTGGCTTTTTATACAGTGTTACATGTGTATGCTTATTGACATACCTAAATGAACTGATGGGTGTATGTTCATACACAAACTATTTTTGTTTGGGTTTTTTTTACTCGTACTCTTGACTGTGTGATAGACTTGACAGCAGGGTCCTGCAAGGCTTCTACTACTATGTTTCTGCTGTCAGAGCCTGCAAATCATGTGAATGGTAGCTTTGTATGTAAATCTACCTTTTACTGTGGGACAGTTATATTTTGTGTATATTTTGTTCGATCTTATGTGTGTGTGTGTGTGTGTGTGTGTGTGTTTGCTTTAGAATCTATCTGTCTTTTGTGGTAGAAGTGAGTCTTTGTTTAAACCCATGAGGGTTCATTACTGTGATCCATCTCCCTCCCCGTTGGTGCCAACACTAACATACTGTGGCGTCTACGCAGCTATTTTTAGTTTTGGTGTGTGTGTGTGTGTGTGTGTGTGTGTGTGTGTGTGTGTGTGTGTGTGTGTGTGTGTGTGTGTGTGTGTGTAGGTAATTCGTCTTCATGTGCATTTTGTTTAGCATTATGTGAATGAGTTTCTTGTTTATGCTCACAATGCCAAACAGCCACCATTGTTCCGTCCACACTTGTAATCTGTGACTGTCCACCAGTGTTCATTATACTACACCCAAAATATGCTGTGTGAGTTCATGCACCTCATCTGACAGAAAGATGTTTGTCAGGATATAAAGACATTTCGACTGACCAGTTAATGATGTTGGACAGTGATAAAACTGTTAAATTAGAAATAGGTTTTTAGTAGGTTTAAGTTGATGTATTTCGAAGGTCCCGTGGCTAAATTTATGACCTCGAATATTATGGGGTAGATACGTGCATTTGTCATACCATAATGTCATTGTCTGGCTTACAAATCATGTTGAATGTGCGAATTTGTGTTATCAGCTGAAGGTATTTTGTTGCAGTAGTGCTTCTTGTTAGCTGCACAACAGTAGTAAGTCTTTTTTAAATTGAAATCAGAGAATAAAGATATGAGGGTTAACTATTTTTCATTTGAGCCAGCAAATACTTTGGCGTACTGTGTCTTTGTTTTTAAACATACCTTCATGCTGGTCATCTTCCCTTTCTGCTGATTTCATACTAAATAAAATTGATAAATAAAGGTTTTGCTTAATAAACATAGACTTAAACATATTGTCTGTCTGTGCCAACAGTAGTGTGTGTAGTAGTAGGCATTTCTACGAGCACCTACCAAGTTACAGTGTGAAGCAGATGAGATACATGTTGAACTGTGAGAAGAAGTCTCAACTTGAAGTGACACAAGGACTCATTTCCAAATCAGAAGTGACAGGAGCTGTCACTACAATAAGTACACATGGACAATGTTCTGCCAATGACTTCTGTCAGAGCAGACCCACCACAGTACAAAAAACCATCAAATGCTTCCAGGACAGAGAGTTTGTGATGTTCAGAGATTGAATGTCTGTATATTCCCCTCTCCCAAAGTCCTGACTGCTTGTCACAGAAAACAATAGTGTATGTGGAGGGAAGTAGCCTGCACAGACGGCAATAAAGTCAGTCCAGAAATATTCTAATATAAATGTTTATGAACACTTACACCACTTTCTCAGATCGTCACATCACATGCACCAGCAATATCTTATATAACAGCTTGTAGTTTGATCTAATCACCCTCTTTTCTGTGTGACTCAATGCCATATGTTTTTTCGATGACCTGAGATGTTACTCATATTAAGCTCAGTTTCTGTCAACCTGAGTTTCTGTCACTTGTACCAGACCATTTGTGTGTGTTTCCATTTGTGTGTATGCACATATGGTCTGCCTCATACCGTGTGTGTGTGTGTGTGTGTGTGTGTGTGTGTGTGTGTGTGTGTGTGTGTGTGCGCGTGTGTGTGTGTGTGTGTGCGCAAAATGTGCCAATTATAGTAGGGCACAGATAAAACTGATGAAATAGCAAACCCAAAATCAACTGCTTTAACCTTTTTGCTTTTAATTTCCATGTGTGTATGCTGCTATGGCAGTTGTGTCAATTTTCTCTGCCTGGGTATTACTATCTGAAGTCTCTACCTCTTCTGGCTTTTGTCATGCCTACATGATTATTTTTTGGCTCAGCATAATGTATACAGTATGAGTTTGTATTTCACTGTGAGGATATGTATTTAGGGCGGCACGGTGGTGCAGTGGTTAAAGTCACAACAAGAGGGTTCTCGGTTCGACCCCACCGGTTGGCTGGGGCCTTTCTGTGTGGAGTTTGCATGTTCTCCCCGTGTCCGCGTGGGTTCTCTCCAGGTACTCCGGCTTCCTCTCACCATCCAAACACATACAGGTTAGGTTAATTGATGATTCTAAATTGCCCGTAGGTGTGTGAGTGTGAATGTTTGTTTGTCTGTCTCTATGTGTCAGCCCTGTGACCCTGGTCCAGGGTGTACCCCGTCTCTCACCCAATGTCAGCTGGGATAGGCTCCAGCCCCCCGCGACCCTCTGAGGATAAGCGATATAGATAATGGATGGACATGTATTTACATTTCAATTTGTGTGGGTTAGCCACACTAAGAGACAGAAGTGAAACGTGACGTGTAACACACAACACATGTGTGACACAAGGACAACATGATCACAAAGTAAAAGAAACAAAGAAAATAATAGACTGTATGCATGACACTGTGATTCTACATGCAACACATTCCCTATGTATGGGACAATGTTTGGGCTCGTAGGTGTGAATACAAATGCTGTATATGTTATATTTTCATTTGAAATATATGCTAATATATAATATTGTACATGTGTGCATGTTAAAAAGAGGTGGGTGGCATTCATTTGCTTGACTTATTTTGACTTACTTTTGTCAGCAGGCCAGAAAAATATCACTGATAGTATAAAAAGTTTCAATAAGCAATAGATATGTGATGTATGTACTCTGCTTTAATCATTCATTAGTCATTAGTCATTAACCATTTGTGGTGTAGGCTATGTGTTTATAAGATATCATAGTCTGGAGTGTTTTCATGCTTCTCAAAATCTGGGTGATGCTAAATAAGTTCGGAATCAGTGACATCTCATTCCAACCAGTGTACATGCTGCCTTTTCTGTTTGTATGTCTGCCATTAACTGTCTGGTCTTGTCTTGGTGTTGTCTTGGCTGGTGTGTGTTGTCTTCTAGGCTCATGTGGTTCAGCGCTGACTTGTTCGCCAGGTCAGTATTGTGGGCTCTGAGAGGTTGGTCGAAGCCTGAGGAGTATGGCTCTTTAATAACAGAGTAAATATGATGCTTGTATACATCCTTGTGTACACTTTTGCTTATTTCCTCAACACGTTGTTTGTGTTTCCTCCTCAGCTGCAGTGGGGTTTCTTAAGGCGTTGCAAAAAATGTCACCTTCTTGTAGTTACACGACCAATGAATTCCCTTCAGACAACATTAGTGAATGAGTAGAATTCTTGAATATTTCAGTAGAAATTGGATGAAATAAAGTACCTGACCCCACTGGCAGATTTTCTTTTTGATAAAAGTTTGATTTGAACACTTGGGACACAATTAAATAACTTGTTAGACTGACTTTTTTTTTTTCGCAGTGTGGTGGTTGTGTGTTGCTTCTTTTCATGTCCTTGTGGTCATTATGTTCAGGATTCTGCTCTGTCGTTGTGGTCTTGCCGGCAAGTTTTTAGTCACATTCAGCTGTGCTTTTCCAGTGCTGTTGTGTCTCCTCTCAACTTTCTCTCTTCTGTTGTACTGTAGTTTAGACTTGTTGAATGTGCTGTTCTTTACAATTCAGACCATTAACTATTATTTATATGATTGTCTCAATTACCCCTACCCCCACCCCCCACCCCCCTACAATGTTATGTGTGTATGTTTTTCCAGTTTACTCATGTAACTCACAGGAGTAGTCAATACCTGTAGGATCTTGTGTTATTCTTGGCACAGATTGGAAATTATGCTTGACTTTATTCATTTTGGAGAATCATCAGAAATGCTGAAGGGACGTTGCCCACAAACTGCTGCTTCCGGCTGACAAACCCTTATCTTCAGAATTGTACCTTGATGAGGTACATCAGCTATGTTTTAAAATTTAATTCCAGTCATTAAAAATGTGACTCTTCCCTACATTCTCAAAAAAAAAAACAGTTTGGTTGTCTTGTATAAAGATATGAAGTGTGAAGGTGAGATTAAAATGTAGGTAAGCATTAAGAGAGTGTGAAATTGAAAATCTGAAAACCCCTGCATCATATTGACTCAGTGGCTGTGAATCGGCATGATAACCAATCAGCGCATCTCCTGTCTTACACACAGGAGATAAGAAATTCTTGATTACAGCAGTCACCTGAGGCAGTAGAGTGAACTCTTCATGTCCAGATTTAAATCCTGTTGGCCCAAGGATCACATCACATACATGTTAACACCTAAGGACCCCAAATACACAGTAAACCACTTCTGTTTAGTTCTGTGTCATGTTACTGATTTAGTATTATGTATAGATGGAAAGAACAAATCAAGTTTCAACTGCATACAGCCCTTGAATGAGATTAGTGTTAGCGGTTTTACTGAATTAGACTGATATGTACTGTAGCAGTAATTCATTTTAACACTCCTTCCAAACTTTTCTACTCAGGGTAAATTGATCCAGTTTGATACAAGGCAACAAGGAAACAAGCATACACATGAGAAGGGAATTAAGTGATAAGAATGATAAGAAAAACATCTAACAAAAGAAAAGAGAAAAATGCATGCATTGTGAAAGTAAAAAGGTGCACAGGTAAACATGTACTTCATACTTCATTAACCCTTTGAAACAAACAAAAAAGCAGTGATGGTATCAATAAGTGTGGGGAAATAAAGTAGAATGTGTGAGCCAGAGACAGAAGGGAAATGGCCATAATGGGAGATGCGGCAGGAAAAGGAAAATCAGATTTAGGTAGAGGCAGGGATCATTTCTACAGTATTGAGTGATGCATGGGGTTTCAGTAATCTGGTTATTTGGTGTAACTGGCATGGTGATTACAAATAAAGTAGACATGAACTGCCAGTATTGGGTGTACAGCTCTAATCTCTGTGATGGAGAGAAGAATCAAAGGATGGATGGAGGGAGGAAACCGTAGAGACGGTAGTGGAGCACGGAGGAAAATGGATTCCAGCCTAACAGCAACATGAACACAAGCTGGTAGAGGATGAGTTTCTAGAAGGTGCTGCCAGATTTTTTCATTTTCTGCAAAATGTGGTCAGCTCATGCTGTTGTTGCCTCAATACACACACACACACTCACACAATGACCAGCACTCATTAACAAACACATATTGCAGATGATAAATGCACATCGAGAACTGGTTCATGATGCAGCGGTGGTGTAGTCATGGGGAAGAGGAGGAGGGATGCAGGTGGAGACTATGATCAGTAATATCATGAACACATCATAGCACCTAAGAGGAGTTCACTGTGAAATTTGAAATGGCTTTAGGCTGTAGAATGAAAGTCATAACATACAGTAATAAATATATGCAGATGAACACTCTTTAAAGGCTTTAAAGCTGCAATGTGAGGGCAGCGCAAGTTACCAATATTGGAAAAACAAGCGACCACATTATGTAAAGGTATATATGGAACTCTGCATAGTATGACAGACACCTAAAACATACAGTACCACCAACACCTTGGGTTAATATAAATTGGAGAGGCTCTTGTCTGTGACACTGACTGTTTGAAGTCCAGTCTCTCAGGTAGGTAGGTAGGTAGGAGTAATGTCTAGCTCTCATGTTCAAAGCAAAGAGATTGTGAATAGATCATATTGCTTCTCAGACACTTAGTGATGGGCTGCAAGAAGAGGAGAAAATAGAGGCACAGCAGGGGGAAAACACACCAAAGGATGCTGCTGGATATCAGCAGTTTTCAACAAATAATATCAGTTAATGCCACACCAGCCACAAAGCTTTTTGATTCCCTCCTATAGATTTACATCTTCACTGGCTTCAGAAAAGAAAGGCTTCATATACATGTAGAAAACACAGAGTGGTTTAGGACATCTACTTCTGAAAAAGCCCACACTAATCAAAACTAATAAATAGTTATGTTGTTTATATTGTTTATTTAAAGTAAGATAATTCACAATAGTTTTTATAAACAGAGACAGAAAGTGAATCTGGGCGGTCAAATGAAAGCGAGGGAAAATATTTCTTTACTCCTAATATTGAGATTTAATTCAGCAGAGCTGAAGGAGCTCAACTGAGAAGGAAATCCTGAGATGTTTGGAGAAAGGAGATGAACTGAATATAATGGGATTAAATTGGAAGGAAAAACAGGGTGTTGAGGCGAATAGGACTGGTAAGTAGATAAGGAAGAGGCTGTCGAAACACCAAATAATCTTATTTGTTTGTTAGATAAAATCTTATGCAGTGCATAGTTCACAGAAACAAAGAACACTGGCTCCTGATGCATCGGCACAGACAAAGAGATGTGAAGAGAGAAGAAAAAAAAAAGCATGTCTCAGTGATTCGGAAAGGGCAGGCATATCTTTCAGCAATTCAGTATAATTAAACCACTCGAGAATAACAGTTTAAACTGATACATAATTTTTCCGGTGACGGGGTAGAGAGAGGGTCAAGAGTACAGTACAATACCAAGTGTTTCCTCTTCGGGGCATTGCAAACATCTCATCTTGCAGGTCAGCTCTTTTACGCTGATGAATGAATTCAGAGGTGGGCGTACAAACACTGACACACACTGAGACACAAACCACAGGAGCTTTCCCCTGAGATCAGACAGGCAGACAGCGGAGCTCGTGGCAGAGTGCGTTCGGCTATGAATGCCTGCCAAACTCACAGTGTGGGCGAAGCATGACTGTAAGAAGTCTGACATTTGTAGCCTCTTACAGAGGGCAGGAGAGCCCATGAATGTAGTATCGTATTTCCTGCATGTAGCCTTGTGTCTTTTCTTAAAGTGATTGTTATATTATTGTAATGGATTTAGATATGTAACCTGACTGGGGCTTTTAGTGCAACTACATCCTAATATGGAGGACTTGTGGGTCATCTTGGAGGAACAGTTGATGTTGAGCAAGTGTTTGTGTGTATTTCTGACCTGTTGATGTTGGTGTAGATGTGCAATTTGTGTTTTTTTGTCTTTAGCCTAACTTCTGGTGGTGGACGAGGAATGTATTTGCTCTGAACAGTATCTCTGTACTATGTGTTAAGCTTTTATTTACATACATGCTCTCCTCTCCTTTTTAACAGTCCTCCTCTCTGTTCGTTTCAGGCCGATGCAGCCACCAGCTTTCTGCGTGCAGCTCGTTCGGGGAACCTGGACAAGGCTCTGGATCACATCAAGAATGGAATCGCCATCAACACAGCAAATCAAGTGAGAACTCACTAGAACAGCAAACTGAAAATCAAAAGATGCCACCCACAGATTTCAATTAACAAAACAGTAAATTAAATTATGGCTCATATCAAAATCAATTACAACACTTACTTAGTATTCACAGTACTTAACAAAAATAGCAGCCTACAGAGGAGCACCTGCTCTGAGCATCACACTAAATCCAAAAATGCTTTTTTTGTTTTCTGTGAAACTAATTTTAAAAGCACTCAGTGCCAATCATGTTCTCTGTGTTCATGATCTCTGTGGGTGCATCGCTGTTTGTACATTTGTGTTTTAATTAACATGCCAAGCCAGTGGCTGGATGCAACAAGCGGAGTCAAAAATCCATTCTGAAAGAAAATGAGAACTTTCTAGGTGACAGAGAAATTAAATGTGAATACAACAGAGAAATATTACTTTGCATTAATAATAATCTGTTAGCTACGCAGGTAAATTAACTCTTACTGTTACACACTGTAGTCTAGTAACCACACAAGGCCATTGAGGCAATTAAATTGTCAGTGTATAGTAAAAAATGAAAGAGCACTGCTGAACCGCTGCACACAATAGCAGCAGGTCCAGGCAAGAGAACATTATTGCGTTAGTTGTTAATTTTCCTCAGGAGACATTTCCACTGGTGCAGGTCTAGATATTTTTTATACACTGTAGGAGGGCGGAAATTCATTACTCTATATAAGCTCTTTTCCTTGAAACCACCCTCCAATTCATTCATTAATGCCCAGAGGCAGCATGTTGGAAAAAGTAGAGTTTTGGTTGGTTGCACTGGTCCCTTTGATCAGTGCCTTCTGGCTACTTTCTGTTCTGAGCATAAAATATCGCCTCATGAGAGACACCACTACTGTGTTTGGGATAATATATGTGGGGACTACCTGCTATTAAACCAGGAAGACGCACCTTTTACTGAGATAAGCAAAAACTCTGATATTCTTGGTGAAGATGCTAGATATAATCCTGAAGACAACTTTCAAAAATAAAGAACCTTCTCAAACTATCCATCCATCCATTTTCTTCCACTTATCCGGGGCCTGGTTGCGGTGGCAGCAGGCCAAGCAGGGTTGTCCAGACGTCCCTCTCCCCAGCAATGCTTTCCAGCTCCTCCTGGGGGATCCCAAGGTGTTCCCAGGCCAGATGAGATAT